>WOGR01012838.1:0-10049 GCA_015342045.1 Leptinotarsa lineolata | reverse complement strand
ATGTATAGAATAAGAAGTGTTGAAATCTGATGGTTTAAAATAAAAAATGAAAAGCAAGATGTTTGGCAAGACTTTCTTTAGTATGTTTATAAAAGTTGTGAATACCACTAAAGTGCGGTGTTTTTGAACAGTTTTAAAGTTTCTATGATATGTAAATGTGTTAAGCCGTAAACAGACATGCGATATTCGGCAAATCGCGATTATTCGCTGTTCGCCATTCGTTATTCGCTAGCAACTCGGCATTTGGCAAGCAGGGTGGACACACATGCGGCGTATTTAGCAAATATTGCTCCGTGTGGAAACAACGAATATTCGTTCATCTACTAGGTAGAGCAAATAGAATGAAACCATGTAAAATGGCATTATGTTTGATTATTTTCCTTTTCTCGGGCGCTCTGTATTTATTCCTTCACAACTCAATAAAACTCTTTATATATTACTTACCTCTGAATTTATTGTAGTCTTCGCCTGGTCTTTATTTTTGAGGAAACTGGCCATTTTTTGTAGGCAAACCAGTTCGGCTTGTATACGTCGTCTGCACCTGCGCAACTTTTTGTAGATTCTTTAATCTTATTATTACAGGTCCTAAACGACGCCATGAGATAGACAATCTTTTTTTTCCTTCAACTCTGTAACTGAATATTTCCCACCCATGCTTTTCTCAATTCTTTTCAACGCGTCAAAAACGAGATTTCTGTTTTTATGGTCATTATGCCACGTATTCCATATGGTTGGTGCACCTTCATAGATATCTAAAAATTTCAGAACAGTTTCATTACTCCGCCCAATTTCAAATTTTTAATTGACCACAAATGCATAAGTAGCTCACGAAGTTTGCACGCATGTGTGTATCGACAGCAATCGCTAATGTTTGTCACCTTTGATTCGGCCTAAAATACCGACAGACGATGGGAAACACTGAATTAACACCGAATAGCGAATATTCGCCATGTCAAACCCAAGTCGCTATTTGCCGAACAGCGAATAATTGGTATTCGGGATTTGCCGAATACCGCATGTCTGTTCCCGGCTATAGTTGGTCGTTATGGTTTTATGTATTTCCTTGGGTTGAAAAGTGATAATTTAGTATTTGAAAATAAATACAAAAGTTTGCATTTTCAATCGTAAGTAAATATTATTTTATTTAATGTTGCCATCTAGTTTGTCAAAAGACGTGGCACTATCTTTCACATTTATTACAAGCTGTTCAATTTGTTGCTCTACAATATCATATCAGCAAATTTAAATGTAGTATTATGTCCCGCAACAAAAATTTTTATATTCACCTAAATTAACTCAATGGGATCAAGTTCGCACTGATATGGTGGTAGCCTTAAAAAAATTTTAGTTTGAGCTTTAGCCATTTCATAAATAATATATTTATCATACTTTTTTCTGTGTTCATTAACTTTTGCTAAAAGTTCCACTTCAAAACGGTTCTACAAATTGAATAATTTTAGAATGCAGCCAGTCTTGAATATCATTTCCTTGATGATGTAGTTGGAATTTTTTCCAGTTTCCTAGAATGATACGATATATTGTCTAATACAACAATACAGTTATTATCAAGTTTCAGCAATATATTTTGAAACCAACAACATTGTAAAATATACATATACCGAAAGTAAATAAATGTAAATAATATATTATGGATGTTTTAATCCTGTTGAAGGTCTATAAAAAATGCCCGTCTTGAGGAAGTGACAGAATTGTCAACACAAATTTTTTATTTGGTATGTCCGCATTTACCCAAGATCCGTCTAGAAAAGAAATCTTTCTAATTTCATTCCTGTAGGAATTTATTTCGGTTGAATACTCTCTTCTCCATAGCACTATTTCATCCCTGTCTAAAAGCAAGCTATTTTTTTCTCGTTTTTAATATTTATAAAAGGGTATTTATAGAAAGTTCACAGAAACTTTGAGAAAGGAAGATATTTAAATAAAAAATTGATTTTCAGTAATAATTACAAAACAATGCAGTGAGATTATTTCGTAACGCGACATTAGTTCGTATCCGTGACTGTGTCAACTTTAACTAAGTAACCGTCCTTCGATAGATCTTCACGGCTGATATCGGTGTAGACAGCCATCTGCTAGGGCACGGCAGAGCCGAACCAAGGATGGGTAAGAAACCAAGTGCAGGTTTCTCAACTGCGCTGGCTTTTGCAGTAGTAAGAGATAAGATATGGGATAGGCAACCTCATAACTGACTGAGGATACCTGCCTCAGTATCTTGTAAGGTCCATCTCTTCTCAGATGGAACTTTGCAGTGAGTCCTCTCGCAGCATTACTGAGGGAGTGTGTCTGCACCCACACTAAGAAATTTGCCGTTGTTCTTGTCTATATTTAGTTATTTGTTCTAAGTATTTGTTACGCAATTCCACTATTCGTCTGCTTTCCATAACTGCTTGACGTTTGTTCATTATTTTAAATCTAAATCCTAGTTTCTTTATCCAATTCTGAAGAGTTTTGTCACAGCGGATCACGTTATGGCCGGAAGTATTCAATTTCTTCCTTATGATTTCAATCGTAGGAATGTCTTTGCTTTTGTAACAGTTGTATATTGTTTTTTTTAATGATTTCATTAGATGTACATCTGAAGGTTTTAGTAATTCTGTATCACATCGCGTCTTGCGTTCTCTACTTCTTTTGGTACAGCCTGAATGGTATTAAATTTTTTTCATTGTATCCGAACACTTTTTCAATAGGCCCATTTTTTGTCATGGATTATAATCAGTCTGAACTATTCAAAAATTATGTTGGATAAATAGAAAAATATCTGAATGTTGAAGAATAACTGGCATTGAGCAAAAAAAATATGACAGCTGATTTTTCCCCATAGCTGTCGGTACAACTCACATTGCAAAGTATCAATACCATAGTAAAAATTCGACTACCTACTGAACACATTTTTACATTGGCACCTTCGCCATATAATACACAAACAACTTCACCAATTTATGGACGAAAAATTGAACTGGCAGAGATTCGTCACACATATTTGTTATATTTTATATTTTCGAATTGTGGTTAAAGTAACCAGGTTCAGTTCAATGCCACGAAAATCCAGGCATTCTTCTCTTCTATAGATACTTTCACGCGAAGTGTTCAAGGGACTTGGCACATTTGATTCCACAAAGAGCGGTGCATATCAGAAATACGCGACGTACTGTGGCTGCTCATCGTTTCTAAGTTCAACTTAGTACACCTAGAACTTCGCTATTTGAAAACTATTTCATTTGGGGAACTGCGTTCATGTGGAATAAACTTCCTGAGAACGTTTTTCCCAATGGATTTAATCTCCAGCGATTCAAGTCGAATGTGAATCACTACTTTCGCACAAGCACCGCTCTTAGAGCGCCTTAAGTGCTTGTATTTTTTCCTTGAAAAAATGATTCAAACCAATTACGAGTTATTCCATCAATGCCATAATGATATAATTTTCTGAGCAGTATTCCATTATTCACACAATCGAATGCTTTGGATAAATCACAAAACACCGCTGCAGCTAATTCACGTTTGTTATTACGGGTTGCCTATTATATTTCGGGATTAGAGAACAAAAACAAATATTAATCATCGAAAATCACTTTATTGTGTTTCAAAACTTTCCCATGAAGATTGTCGAAGCACTTTTGCCACTCTGATTGAGGTATCTCCAAAACATGCATTCCGAATGCAGCAATCGCTTCTTCAGGTGTCGAAAAACGTTGACCTCTCAGTTTTTTTTTACGTACGGAAATAAAAAAAAGTCATTCGGTGCCAAGTCAGGACTATACGGCGGATGACTCATCAAATCGATGTTTTGGGTGCTCAAAAATGCAGTTGTTTAAGTCGATGTGTGAGAGCTCGCATTGTCGTGGTGAAGAGTGATCCAACTTGGGCGGTTGGCTTTCCTGATTTCTTGGAAGACAACTGGCAAACAAATGGTTGTGTACTACTCAGAATTCACTGTTCTGAGTTGTTCTAGTAGTACGGTTGCGACATGTCCAGTTTTTCCGAAAAAACAGGCGACCAGTTGCTTGGAAGTGCTTCGTGCGCGAACAACTTTTGTTGGATTTGGCTCATCTTGGAAACACCAGTCGACTGCTGTTTACTTTCGGGCTCACACGCGTAAATCCACGATTCACCACCTGTCACGATGTCATAGACGTGTTTCGAAACACCGCGATCGTATTTTTTGAGCATTTCCTTCGACCAATCGACACGAGCCTTTTTTTGAGCGATTGACAAATTGTGTGGGACCCAACGCGAACAAATGTTTTTGACAGTCAATATTGAATGCATGCTGGTCCCACTAATGCCATGACGATCTTGCAATATCAGTTCGCGCAGAGCATCAATGGTTTTCGAAACAACAACTTTTTATCGACGACCTTCACGAAATTCGTCTTGAAGTGAATTACGACCACGATTGAATTCACCATACCATCGATAAACACTGGATGAATCTTTCAAGTAACTGTAAACAACACAAATAGCGCTCGTATGTCAAAACGTTCTGACTATAACCTCAAAAATGTCCAACTTTACGATAGAGCTGTCAGTTGCCAGATTGCAACACAAGGGTTGCCAAATCCCCAAACATAAAAGGCAACCTATCGTAGATGGGCTGAAAACACCAAAATGAAGTAATTTTATTAACTCAACTGAAGATTTTGGAATTGCTCTTAACCATTAGAAAGTTGAAAAGTATACAAACTTTGCAAATAAAACTGACATGATGTGAAATGCTTCAAAACTGAGTAGTTTCCATTTTGTTTTGTGCCACACATTCATGTGATGTTCTTTCTTTGAACTGAAAGGGTATATTTTCAGGAGGGATTAATTTTGGGAAAGAAAAGTTTTGCACAGTAGGCATAAGAGCAGTTTCCGTTTCTTATTCATGCTGATACCCAGTCAAAATCAAAAACAATTATTATAATTACCACATGAATTTGGCATCGGCTATGAAGAGGAAAAACACTGTTTTCGCACTGAAACCGAACTTGATACCACTAAATCGTCAACAATACTGACGTTAGCAATTGAATTTGAAGAAAAGGAAATATGAGAAGGAAATCATTAGAGTAGTATTAATATATCAGGTAACAGGAGGCTATTGTTTTAAATCTTTCTATGGTCATTTACTCGAATATAAAATTACGTACTGGTAAGCAATTCAGTATGAGGTAGATTGCCTAGGCGTGCAACATTTTGTCATTCAGAATGTATTTTATCGAATTGAAAATTCCATAAGATATTCTGGAGTAGATATTTCTTGAAACAAAGCTAACTGAGTTCTCTTAAAAATAATTCGTTGAATAATTTTATGTAAAGTAATGTCTAAACAGAATTTCACGTAGATAAAAGATAAAACTGGAACCTAATCACCAAAAATGTTGGAGTTTTCATGTCCTGAAGATACCAACTTGGTTGGTGAAACACATTACATCTCTGGTGATTGGAAAAAGTGCTTGATCCTCCTTTACTATTCCAACGGTGAAGTGCACATGAAAATTCCACACCTGTAATTTTGAACCAATCAAAATACGGTGTTTTAACAAATCACCATGGCAAAGAAGGTATTTTAGTGGAAATTTTTTCTCGTGAGATACCCAACAGCGAATTATACTGGAAAATTTTTGACGTTTACAATATCAGACCATTTTAGACAGATTGGTTTTTATTTGTTCACATAATATTTAGTTTTGATACATTGAGATGTTTTTTAAATCCTTCGGACACCTCCTCTCTTCTTAATGGCGAAAATGCTGGACTTCGAATGTTTTCAATTAACTCTCTATGTCTAATGAAATATATATAATATTTAGACACTGATTTATTCACCCCCAGCCCCAAGTCACGACGCCAAATTCGCCAAGTTGGAGTCTGCCAAAGGCCAAGTTCTTATGAGCGACGCGAAATCGACTGCCTTGGATTCTCCTGCACAATTTCACAGACAGCAGCGATGTTTTCGTCAAATCTTGCGTTTCGTCGACGTACGGGTGTTGGTCGATCGTTTACTGAACCAGTGGACTCAAATTTATCCACCACATTCCAAATAGTCCTCTCGAAAAATGGGCGGAGCGCGCGATACGTTGTCCGAACAGAACACTAATTTTGATGGAAAAATTTTAATATTTGCACCTGCTGTTGAATGCTATATCCGTCCATGGTAACTTTGCAAAACAGACTGAAAAAATGACAACTAATTTGGCAGATGTACCCTCAATAAGATGGCCGTTATTAATTGTCAATGTTAGGTAGTCCCTATTGGAAGACCCTATAATTACATTTTTGTTTTCGTCGGTTAATTTGGTTCAGAAGATGCAGTCATTGAACTCCCAGAATAATTTATTGTGGCCAAACTCTTGTCAACGAAATCAGAAGGAAAATTATCATTTAAATATTTTTTTAGATTAACGTTGAAGAATGATACAAAATATTTCATTACCTGATGGTTTCAGCTTTGTTGTTGTTGTTGACAGGTATTTTCCTGACTGCACTAAAACACTCAAATTGTTTTTTGATGAAGTTATTCGTAACTAGCTAGCAATGTAATGGAATAAATCGATATATTACTCAAAAATTTATTATTTTTTCTACACTGCCATAAAAACTTCGAAACTAAACATGTAATGACAAACATGTGTTCTGCAAGGTTACTTCGGAATGAACGGAAATATAAAAGATTATCATACAAAACAGGAAACAAAATTCAAACGCATATTTTTTATCGTGTAAACTAATAATGTTCCATGTGAATCGAGGACTATACTATGATAGAGGACAGTATCCACGTTTGGGTTTTAAATTTTTTTGTGAAAAGTTGTTTTTGTTTTCCAAAATAGAGAAATTTTGAGGTTACGTTGTTTATTCGCTTTTTTTTTATTGAAAATTAATGCCTATTTCAAGAGATTGCGAGAAAGCAATGTGCCAGATTTCTGAATACGCAGTCGTTATTTGTATATTGCAAGCTTTTCCTCTTTCAAAAAAATTCATGTTACGTGTAATTTAACATTTGTTTACATTCGGAAATCAAGAAAAAAACAGGTTATAAGAGGGGAAGTGAAAAATAAATTGTGGGCTCACGAACTTAATTTAATAAATACTTTGAAAGAACGTCATTTTGATGTAGGTACTATTCAGTTCAACCGAAATCATATACTACTATTTACTTCAGACTTTTTTGATTGGAATCCTATACTATAGAGTTTTTTTTCAAGAACGTCACTAGTTTCTTGTGAAATCAAATATCAGTATTTGAAAAATAACAAGTACTCACATGAAAGTAATGAGGATTCGAAAATTAACTTTGTTCATAACAATTTTTTTCGTGAAATTGAAAATAAACGTGATGATACAATAAGATTTTACTTCCTCCCCTTTTCGGGTATAAATCCTACAATAAATTGATGAAGACCAAACTTGTGGGAATTTTGATCATAAACAACCTTGTTTATTACAAATTTTCTCGAAAAATTGAGAGTGAAAGAGCTGTTTGATACAAAAAAATTACCCCCTCTTTTCAGGTATAAATCGAAAAATTACGATCCTAGGAGAAAATCGACAGATACATAATTATTTTTTCGTGTAAAATCAAAAATAAACGAGTTATTCAATAACCACAATCAAACCTTAAATTCAAGATGGTGGATGACGCAACAGGTATTGTACCCCGAAAACTTAAATTAAGACTGCCAGTGACCCCCCCCTGAAGAATTCCGAAAGAAAATTGCCAGGAGAAATTTTTGCGTTGTCTAATCCTAATTCGACTGGGCTATCAATTTTGCCGTACTTAAATATAAATATAGATAGGAAGGAAAAAGTTATTTCGATTTTTTTCGAAAATACCTGTTTTAAACTGATTGGATTCCAACTTTTGGTGGATATCAATGTTGGAAAAAATGTAGCTTGTTCATTGACAGTTTCGTTCGTTCTCTTGTTTAGATCTTCAAACCTACATAGAGTGTTTGTTCCCTGCATTTTTTATTCGTTTTTTCATAAAAAAGTATTGTGAAAAGTCAATGTCAGTTATTTTTTCTATGCCTATCATATGAAGTGGTATGAAGTTTCTGTTGTTCACTTCAAATATGCTCTTTGAACATTTAATCTATGACCTTGTGAAATTATTCACTTTCTGAGAAGAATCATTTGCTGAAAATATTTTGGTAGAATTACATCTTATTTGAAAATATATTGCTACTGTTGAAAAAGTTACCTGAATATTGCTTCTAACTTGCTTCTCACTGTCTTTTTACACAATGCAATAGGTATAATCATAAATAATAGTTATCACATTGCACGGAAGTCCAAACCACACATGCTTATCATTTATCAAACCACTAAGACACAGTTCACTACAAAACGACAAATGATGAATTTCACGAAACCAGCAACACTGTAATTCGTTCTTAAAGAGGCAAAACGCACGGGACAGGTACAAGAACTGTTAACTTTCGTTCACCTACATATGCGGCTCATGTGGTCGATCAGCGAGAGACTTCTTTCTCGCTAAAAAAACAATGTAAAAACTATAGACAACACTGCGCTCATTATATTCATAAAATTAGCATGAATTACAAGCCCATAAATGTATTCACGGTATGTGCTTCGCTGATGTGATAAGAAAAATTGAACAATGAGCTAGGTGTTGTGTCCCATTAGAGCTGGCATCATTTAATTATGGCGGCTAATTTATACCCACATTCTCTTTTTGCAGTGTAAACAATTGAATAGTATGGCCGCTGGTAGCTTAATACAATTGTAATGAGGTCTACCGGGTAATAGCTATCAGGGTACAGAAAGTAAACAGGTTTCAGATGATGAAATGTCCTTTTACTTCTTTTAAAAATGAACAGAATATTAGATATGGTCATTAAAAAAGATGACAGAGACAATAAAGAAACACATTTTTGCAACGATTATTGCCTAAAAGTTTTCACCGTCTAATCCGCACTTTAAGAAAAAAAATCAACATCATTTGACGAAAAAACTTTGTGAGAACTGGATTTTGAACTACACTCTTTAAATTCTCCATGAGATGCAATTTTTAAATCAAGCAGAATTATTCTCTCTCTAATCATCCTAGTTCTTTATGGAACGTGAATTAAGCAAAATATCTGTAAATGAGTCTACAGTCAACTGAACGATTCAAGCTGTCCTCTCTGTGACAGAGGAAGGATCGAGGAAAATAGCTAATAGCTTCTCAGTTCTTCAACTTTTGGTCTAAGTCTACAAAGGAAATGGAGGTCAATTGGGGTCCTTCTTGTAACGTCAGATCAAGAGCATGAGCTCCTTAGTTCTCCAACTTTCGAACAAATCCTAATAATGAAAATTAATGAAAACGTTAACGGAGTGCTCAGAAAAAAATTGAGATTTTATTATGATTCGTCACAGCTGGTTTAAGCTGGTTTATAATACTCAACCAGGTCCACCCATAATTTGTATTCTAAAAGGATCTACGAGCTTTTGGGTTGTTTTATCAACTGAAGTGGCGTGTGTTTGCATATTCAATCAAAGATACTAATCACAACTACAAGTTATCTTTATTTATTCATTTATATACAGTTGATAATGATAACGGGGCAGACGTTTCTGTACCATTTGTGTATCGACTATATATTTGGAGCTTTATAAGACCATTGACAATATTTTCTTTCAACCAAGCTTTAATCAAATGGTATGCTTTTTTGTCGAAGCCACCCAATGATATCCGCTATTCTCCATGCATAAGTTGGTTTCATTTCAACTTTTATGATATGACTAGCAGACCCGGCGAACGTCGTTCCGCCTAACAGTCAATGAATGAGTCGATTTAGGATTTTAAAATTGATACAAAATTATTGAGTATAATAAAATGAATGGGAATTGGTAGTAAGAGTGCACTATTCAGTAAAGCACCCTGTGATATACATATTAGCTGTCATTGATGTTTTGCCTCCTTTATTATCATTATTTTTATTGATGAAAATATCATATTTTTATAGTTATTATCCTATTCCCGATGAAGACAAATCTAAAAACACAAAAATCATTAAAAATGGTCCTGCCGTTCTTGAGTTTTC
>WOGR01012837.1:0-10049 GCA_015342045.1 Leptinotarsa lineolata | reverse complement strand
AGACCTTCCTTTGTATTGCAGAGCCCGAAAGCACGGTCTACCAGAGTCTTGATGATTCCTCTTTTAGTCGACTGATGGTGGTTGGATCCGTGGTTCAAATACTGTCCCGTGTGAGTGGGTTTTTGGAAGGAAAGAAATACCTGGTCATGAACTAACATAAACAAGGTATTTCACAAATATATACCAAATCAAAAGATGGCTCTTTGACCTTACAGGTAGAAAAATGGGTTGGTAGCCAGATATGTTCATCGTAGTCAGAAAAGGTCAAGCCAATATTAATCAGACTTTTCATAAAATTTTGGTAGTTGGTCCTGACAGCCTAGTGGTTACTGTAGCAGAACCCACGAATTGTTTTCAATAAGTTGGACCAGCAGCCATAAGTGGTAACAGGAACTTAACGTCATGATAGGGCGTGACAAAAAAATCCAGTACTAGTCAATAAGATTGATGCAAAAAAACATAGTCTGTATTCTGTTTCCCAATAGTAAAGAGTAATTAATGCTCATAATGAATGCAAAACGTAGAGTGCTCAAACAATTTTGTGATTTCCTTATGCTTTTGCCATAGCTGGGACAGGCGGGTTTATGATGCTTTGCCGGAAAACCCCCAAATGTCATATTTTTAATTCGCCTAATTCCATTTCACCACAATCCGTCTCTTCAATACACTTTGCTTTCACCATCTAGAAAAATCAATATTATGATAAGGTCCATTCAAGCGCGACAAACTCAATTCGGCCTGTCTACATCGCATCTCTTCCCCCTCTCGGGAGACGATGCATTCGACGATCGCTGTTTTTGTTTTTCTCGACGCCTGCGTCTATAATTAGAAACACCGTTGATCGAAATAGTAGCAAGAAAAAATCAGCGGCAGACTGCTTATCCGACGCCAAACGATACAAATTGATTGTATCTAGGTTACTGCTACTCCAATTAGGCGTTTATATTTATTAATTGTGCTTCTACTACCTGTTTCGAATAGAACGTATATCGTCATGTAACCTTACAATTGTCGTTAATGGTGACATTTCACGGAGAAATGTTGATTTAAGCTGATTGATGTTCATAATTATTTAATAAATAGTCGTTGTCGATGGGATTTATAGAACATTGATTGATTGATTACAAAGAAAGGAACAAATTTTGACTGAAGATTTTTGCTAAAATAAAAATCCAGTGAGACCAACATAACATCAACTAAGAGCGACAATTATGATCAGCTCGAAAAAATATGTTTATAGAACAACGTGTATTGAACAAATACTACTGGATTTCTATCCAAACACCAAACCGTTATTTTTCAACACCTCGACGCGTGTTTCGATCAGCAAGTGATCATCTTCAAGAGAAAGATGTTTATTGTTCCTCTTGAAAGGAAAATTAAACTGTTCAATCTTCTTTTAGAAGATGTTTTCAAGAGGAAGATGTTGAATCTTCCTCTTGTTGTAGAGTAAAACATGTGTTGCGGTTTTGTAAACTGTCTAGGGAAAATCTCACAACAAAGAATTACTTTTCTAAGGTTTTTAGTATTATTTACTAATGTATATTCTGGTTCAAACTTAAATTTCTTTTCCATATATCAATTTCTATTGAAAATCTTTCAAAAAAATTGAACCATTCGAAAAGTATCTTCGGGAGAAAATACCTATATATTGTTACACAAATGTCTTGAGTAGCTGTGTTCTATTTATACGTGTGTTGTGTGAATATTTCAAATATTTCAGACTTGCGTAAACTATTTCTGAATGTGTTCCACATGTTTATACAATGTATTCGCATAACGCAGTAGTAGGTGACGATTGTTATTGTCAACGAATTTTTGTGAGTCTGAAGTTGGAAATATATTAATGTACATTCTTTGTTGAATTTCGTAATGAAATATTTGTTCAAGTGAAACGAAAAGAAATCAGAGAATTTCAAAATGAATATTTTCAACAACTGATCCGATGTTCGATTAAATATTGTTAGTGCATTTTGCACTAATCAAAAACTAATTCCTCTAGTTTATTGACAAATTCTTGGGCTACCAGTGTTGAAAAAAAAAATGAAAATTGATTACCAATGTACTATTTAGAGAAAACTTCACTACATTAATTTGTAAAAAGTACAATTGAAAGCTTTGACATAACTTAAGTTTTCTTCAATCATTCCAATTTTCAATGATGAAAAAGACTCATTTCAACAATTTTGTTATTAAAACATTGAAGAAATATTGAACAAAAGGTAATTTTGTTGAGAAATCAAAGTTTCTCTTACCGATTGATACGTTAGTTACTCCAAAAATATTAAATGGTTTTCCAAATACAAGTTACTGATGGTACGTTTCTTGAAGAAAATATTTTGATGGTTTCATGGTAATATTTTGGACCTGCTTCTATCTGAATGTAAAATTTTGATTTTGAATACTGATGTTTCGAGTAATATTGTCATTTCACTGGATACTATTCTGGAAATTGTTGCTATTCAATTCAAATTAGGTATTACGTATACTTGATTGTTTTTAAATAAGTATTTATTATTATTTCGATTAATATATGGTGATAACCCAATTTAGCTTGGCAAGTTTGGTGTCACACCAATATGTGGTTCCACTCATGTCTCGCTTGCGTTTACGCAGTAATTTTTATCAAGTGCCGTTCTTGGTTTTTAACATTTTGTCTTCAATCGAGGACCGCCTGCCCGGTACTGACGATGCCCAATAGGCTGAAACAGCTGTCTACCGATGTCTCTTAATTTGAAGTCGAATTGGAAATGATCAGAATAGTACTCATCTTTATTCTTTAATTTTCATGGAATTATTTTCCAGCAGCTTAACTGCGTTAATTTTATCCATTATGAAGTGTAATAATATCATCCTTTTTCAGACTCCAACCTCCACCGGACACCCGACCGGAATTCAAGAAGCCTCACCACCACCCTCACCACCTATCACACCAAAGGGGCGGTTACGTGAAACCCGCCGAAGGTAAACCACCCTATGGCGGTAGAGGCGGCTACCCCGGTCAACCTGTGAAGCATGGGAGCGGTACCACGACGAGTCATCGCTCGAACGGAATACTGCCGGCGAAAGGTCCTCCTCCTTCCCAAATGCCTCCTATGGGGATGATGACGACGCCTTCAATATCGTCGTCATCGGCGTCAAGGTTGCACGGGGTAGAGAGGCATGTGCGGAATCCTTACGAGCAGGTGAGTGTCATCTTCGATTTTTTGTAGCGATGGACCTTCACACTATTTAATGTTGGAATAACTAAAATAAGTGAAAAGTAAATGTGTGGTAGCATCTCGTTTTGTATGTTATTCATTTTTTGTCAGTAGGTTTTTCTTAATCGAGTAAAAACGATGATCGTGACGTCACTAACAATTGATATGAACTTGGCAACACCGTAAAACTTATTCATAGTGTATAATTCAATTTTCTTCTTCTTCCTATATTCTTGTTGTTCTGAATGTGCTGAGAGGTATTAGTTCAAAAGTTATACGTTGTAATACCTAGTCCTCTATTCCTCAAGTGCGTGCTTTTGAAAATATGTGGGTTGGAAGTTTGGCTCCCCGGAAATGTTTTCAGGACAATCTAAAACATTCGTGAGTACTTATTCGAAAATATTCCACAACATTCTATCATCATCATCATGTGGAACAATCCAGAAAGGAAGTTGTAGATAAATGGATGAATAAAGCAAGATCCGACGATCTCTTATAATTTAAAGTTTATTCTTTTATTCCTATCTAAAGACAACATGAAACAAAAATGCGGTCTTGACCTTCAAAATGATAATCTATGTGATACACACAGAATAACGCAATAATCGCAGATGAAGATAAACATATGCCATCGCGGATATTTTAGTTTACTTAAAAAAGAACAGTTTCTGGTCAATTTTTTTATGTCTCAAAGGAATCAGCAGCGTTTCCGACCAATCCACACGAAACACTAATAGACTATATACATAAAACTTTCTTTTGGTCTGTCCATTCAGTAGTTTTTGAGTTTATCGCTATCAGACAGACCCAGTGGGGGTTTTTGAATAAAGTTGCGATATGTCCAGTTTTTCCGAAAAAACAGGCGACCATTTGCTTGGAAGTGCTTCGTGCGCGAACAACTATTGTTGGATTTGGCTCATCTTGGAACACCCATGCAGTCGACTGCTGTTTACTCTCGGGCTCATACGCGTAAATCCACGATTCATCACCTGTCACGATGTCATAGACGTGTTTCGAAGCACCGCGATCGTATTTTTCGAGCATTTCCTTCGACCAATCGACACGAGCCTTTTTTTGAGCGATTGACAAATTGTGCGGGATCCAACGCGAACAAATTTTTTTGACAGTCAAATGTTAATGCAATATTGAATGTATGCTGGTCCCACTAATAATTGAGTTTGTCTAAATCTCACGATAGGTCACATGACGATCTTGCAATATCACTGGCCGAAATTTGTAAAAAATAATCTCATGAAAATGTTCACTATTTAATTCCATTTTTGGGCCGAGATTAATCTTTTAAGATACTGTAAAAAACACAAATAGCGCTCGTATGTCAAAAAGTTCTGAGTACGTACAACCTGAAAAATGTCCAACTTTACGATAGAGCTGTCAGTTGCCAGATTGCAACACCAGCGTTTCCAAATCCCAAAAGTTAGGCAAGGTGGACCTTTTCACTCACGGACGTTGCAGCCCCACTCCACCCTACTTTACTTTTTCAAATTCATAATGTACAAAATTCAAGAAGTTGTGTTTCATAATAGTTTGTGAATTATTGTGAAAATTGAGCCTCAATTTACTTATTTGAAATTATATTATAATTTAATATAAAATGTTATTTCGGTTATGTAATTTATACATAAAATATTAGAAACTTGGGACACCCGCAGTCACAGTCACAATGATTTCAGAAATGCAAAGAATCGTGGTAGAACAGGAATTTTGAGATTTCAATTTGAATTGGCACTGCTCAGAACCATCGACAATTGCTTGGAATTAAATCAATATTTCTGTCACTCAATATATTTACTTATAAATGTAATTTACTTTTTTATACCAAAGCCCATTACTTGCTTAATTTTTATTTATTTTTAGACTGACAATTTTTTATAGAATCTATGTTTTTGTTATTCAATATTCTTCATACGTTAGGTAGGTATAATTAAAACTGTTATATGTGAACCAGGAATTTTTTGTTTCTCTTTCACCAAGGGTAGTTATTACATTTAATGTGTGCCATATTGTAAACTTATTAAAGTGTACTTGAAAATTACTTCCTTTCATTCTGTCCATTCCTGGAGGGTAAACCGGAAAACATATCTTTCTAAAATATACACCAGTAATAATTTTGTTGTTGTAGATCTCCTTGAATCACCTTTGGGGACAAACACGTTATTTGCTGAACCTTTGACTGGGGAAGACGAAACGTGGACCATCCAGGTTATCTATCCAGACGAGGACGACAATCAAGATATTCCACAACTGACAGGAGATGATACTTTAATTTCTGTAGAAAATATTTCTAAAATTGATCATACTGAGCTGAGAGAAGGAAACGTAGAGACTCAAAGTAGACCGGAGGTGGAAAAGTCTTTCAAGAAAACCGTACCAGTTGTCTCATTCGTCTGTCCAAAATGCAATAAGATATACAACGCTCGACGAAATTTAGTGAGGCATCTCAATTTAGAATGTGGGAAAGATCCGAAGTATACTTGTACATATTGTGATTACAAAAATTATAGGAGAAATGAAATCACTAAACATATCAGGAAAAAGCATGGAATGTATCCCGTGTAATCCAAAATGAAACTGAAGGATAAATTGATATGGCCATTAATTTAAAATGTGACTAGAAATTGCTATTTTTTAACGAAATAATATTTAAAGATGTTATTCAGTCATGTGCATTTGGCAAAGAAAAGCAACTTATCTGACTTCAAATAATGATTTATTCGAATAAAATGCTTATGAAATGTGAGTATGTAATTAAAATATACTTTGAAATGCTAGCACAAAATTGCCCGCGATACAAAAAAAAAAAATTTTGATTATATGTTTAAAATGTACTCCCACAACATATACGGGTTTATCTTGAAACAGTTTTTTTGAGTAAATTGAAACAGGTGTCTTTTTGGACAGATTAATTTTGTCTTTCGACTTCAACATCTTTACACAAAATATTTAATCCTTTCAATTCAAACAAGTTCCTTTTGCTATGATATAATCAAATAAGTGTGTTAAGTGTCTTTACGTGTTAGGAATCACACGTTAAAAGGTAAGACTTCGTTAGTCCTTAGCTCGCACAAGTTTCGACTTTTGAGAGTTTTCGGTCGTAGGGGGCTGACAACTGGTTAACGGAAAAATATATTTTAACAGTTTTTTTTAACGTTATGTTATGTTATGAAAGAAATGAGTGCTTTGTCTTGTAATGTTATCCAAAAAGGTGCTGATGAGGTAATGATTGTATTATTTCGAAACTTCGAATTACGCCATTCAGTATGAAAGTGTTCCGTGTGAATTTAATTTCATATCGTAATGATAACTGTTTCAATTCCATAATGAATGTTTGGAGTAGCAATTAAATAGGAAAACATGATTTTCATGTAATTCAATTCATTTTCCAAAATGTATAATTTTTAGTTTCAAAAGAAAACGTAATTTAAAATTCGTGAATGGGATTGTATTTAGTTCATTCATTGAAATTACGTAAGGAACTTGAAGATGTTGAAGAATTCCAGGAAATGGGAAAATAAATAATACAATGCTAATGTTTTGAGATTTCATTTGTCTCTTCTTCAGAGCTCAGGTGTAGATTACTGTGCAGAATACCAAATTTGCAGTCGAACAAAATTGTTCAAATGAAAACCATGTACCTAATAGACCGACTGCTGGAACGACAATAACATTATTATCCAATACACTGCAGTTATTCAACAATGTATTTCGTTTATTTCACCTGTATAGTTCGTCGGTATCACTCAGTCGTTGGAACGCATATTTTGGTTGAATTGAAAGGGTATATTGTTAGGAAAGATTAAAAAAAAGAAATATAATAATAATAATTGGCACATGATTCTCGGACCCAATGATCACTTACCCCACGGCGTGAGGAGTGGTCGTTGGTTGATAATGCTGGCGCGCCCTCCCGAATGTATCGGGGCTTCGGGGGATAGGACCTGACAAGCGCACACTACGGTGAAAAAATAATAATAATATAATCGACATTATTCATCACAAGGGATGGAGAATTTCTAATTTGTATTGAAATTATTTGGAGATAAACTAACGACGAACAGGTGAAGTGTCAGCTACAACTGCTTTTCAAGTCGACCCTGAGGCAGTAACACCAGAAAATATAAAAAAATAAAAAAATCGTTTTGAATGATCAAAAAGTGAAATTGTATGAGTTAGCTGACATTTTAAAGATACCAAAAGAGCGTGTTGGCTTTATATTGCATGAGCATTTGACTATGAGAAACCTCTGTACAAAGTAGGTTCCGCGTGAGCTCATTGTTGATCAAAAACAAGAACGACTTTATGATTCTGAGCAGTGTTTAAACATAACAAATAGGAATTTTTGCATGAATATGTGACAATGGATGAAATATGGATCCTTCACTTCACTTTGGAATGAAAACGATCGTCATCTGTGTACAGAGCAACTAATGAATCTCATCCAAAGTGCCGACAGCACAACAAACGGCTGGAAAGGTTATGGCCCCGGTATTTTGGGATGTGCTAAGTGTATATTCATCGACTATCTTAAGAATTGAAATTGCAGAGAAAACATCGCATATGGTAAAGAAAAAAATTGATTTCATCAAGAAAACGCGTCGTGTCACAAGTCAATGTAAACAATGGCAAAACTACATGAATTGATTTCATAAAGTAAACCTTACGATTTGACCTCTACAAACTTCATTTGAAAATATATCACATGTTTCGCTAACACACTAGCCTTTCCTTACTGAATTAAGTACTCAATTCACTACGGAAAAGATACTGTGCTAACGAAACAATTGGTGATATATTTTTTAAATAAAGTTTGTGGAGATTAAATCGTGATGTGTAGTTTATTGACTCACTATTAATCTTCATCAAGTAACGGCCGAATCAATCAGAAAGGAATACATGAATTGAACTTTGAATTGCTCCTACATCCACCTTATTCGCCAGATTTGGCACCCAGCAACTACTGGCTGTTCGCAAACCTCAAAAAAATTCTCACTGGTGAAACATTTCACTCAAATGAAGCGGTTATTGCTGAAACTGAGGCCTATTTTGAAACAAAAGTTAAATCATTCTACAAAAGTGTTATTGAAATGTTAGAGCGGTGCTGGAATGATTGTGAGGCTCTTGATGGAGATTACGTTGATGAATATAGCCAATTTTGTACAAAAAAAGCTTTTTCTCTCTGAGTTCTGGGACTTTTCAGCCAATAACCTTGCAGCATAGAATGAATGCATGTGTGCATTATGGAGAGGGTGTTGAAATCGTAGGCACAGCTTTCAAGTGTAGAATTTTTTGGACACAAGGAACAAGTCGCAGGACGTCAAATCGGGTAATATGGTGGATCTGCATAGATATCAAAACTATCTTCCAAAATTATTTTCTGACATACTGGGTGATTCATGTGAGCGTAGCCAATCAAACTTATATTTTATCATATATCAATTCTTCATTTAGCACAGATAACAGCTGATTATAGCTGATAAGTAAATGAAATTTATATATGAGCTAATACAATATAGCTAAAGCTGAATCAAAAATTGAAATCAATTGAATAAAAAACACAGAATTAAACAGTACTGATTTAAATAAAAATCACTTCAACATATGATGTTTCAAAATGTTTTTGAAAGGAGAGATATGGTATTCTAAATAGATTTACGTGATTCATTGAAAACATTAAAAATATTGAATTATAAGCGTAGCTCTTAAATATTTGTGGCACAAGAAAAATTATTCTGTTTCCTGTTTGATATTGGTGAAACTGGTAGTTATATATTATTTTATTGAGGAAGCCCAGCTCAATTTAATATATAAAAACCAATATTGAAACAAAGAAGTATTCAATTACCGACATCCAATTCAATTCTTCTGACATGTAATGAATTTCTCTGTTTTGCAATTTCTGTGACCTGAATTCCTCATTTTGTTTGGGTAAATACAAAATAGTTCCACAATAGTTGAAATGAAGAAGTATTATGCATACGACGCATTAATAAAAACTTCGATGAAATGCAAATATTTTTAAGTCAGCAAGTAAACCCGTTCTACTGCATTGTTTTTACTGAAACTCATCAAATTGATAACATAAATCTGTATAAATTAGAAGGATATGATATAATTCATAGTGAGGCCAAATTCAATAGGAATGATGGCACTGTCGTGTATGTGAAAGATATTATTATTGCACACAACTACTGATATTTCAATTTGAGCGATGTTACTGTAACCGAAGTTGAAATATTTTTTGCTAGTAAAGTATTCTCCATTTTGTCACTGTATAGGTCTCCATCACTCGACCCAGATAAATTCAACATTGATTTGCAAGAGTATCTGGAAAAGCGTGTGGAAAAGTACGATTATGTGTTAATTGTTGGAGACTTGAATATTTTGAAAAAAACAGAATCTTCTACGGAATATTAGAACATTCTAATCCAGTATGGCTATGTATCAATAATATATGAATATATTAGGGTTCAAGGAAATTGTAAATCGTGCTCAAACCATATATTTTCAAGAACATAAAATGATTTGGAATTAATATTGCCATACTTGATATCGGCTGACATAACGGACCATTACTCAGTAGTGCTACAAATTATAAATAAAAAACATCGTCATTATACACCGACCAGAAACAAAATCATCTCTCACAACAACTACAAAAACCTGAAAGATAGAACAAGAAATGCCAATTGGAATGAAATTCACGATTGCCAAAATGTACAAGAATCAACAAATATATATATAATAATAATAATAATAATAATAATAATAATAATAATAATAATAATAATAATAATAATAATAATAATAATAATAATAATAATAATAATAATA
>WOGR01012836.1:0-10050 GCA_015342045.1 Leptinotarsa lineolata | reverse complement strand
ATATATACATAAGGTATTCATTCAAACGTCCATCTTAGGATAGTCGAACGGAGATCCATCGGTCACTTGCATTTTGAACTTTGACTCATCCAATAGTCCTTTCCAGGATAATTGGTGAGCTTATTCATAGTATCAAGCTTCATTTGTATATAGATCTTTTCATCTCACTTCAAGTGGTTGGCGCATGGTGCCATCGGTTTCTACTATCATCCAAAAAGTTGTAGTACTTGTAAAATTTGAAAAAATGCTTTATTACGTATGTAATAAGCAAGTCAATAGGCAACAGCTAGCATTTATGAATGATGATGAGAATGCTAACAAGCGTCAAATAGCAATCACTGGACGAGATGAGCTTAATCATCCACCGCTAACTCTAGATGAAAATTCTAGAATATGTCTTAACTGCAATCGATCAATTATCGATGAAATAGCTTTGATAAATGCCGATTCATTTTGTTTGAAATTTGCTTGAATTTTGTTTGAATTTGTTTGAATTGAAAGAAATATTTACATCCCACATAATGTACGTAGCTGCAGACATCATGTAACTAACAATGGTTGCCTATTTGACTTTCTGTTACCTGGTTTGCAATCTATTAACAGACCATATATATTTAGAGGTCAACAGTTACAAGTTTTTCTCCAAGGAATGAGAAACGTGGCAATTCAAAGGGGTACAGGTATTGACTGCGATAACTTGACTGATGAGGAATTCGCTTGCATGTCACCAATAAGTAGACAGCAGTTTGAAGAACTACTCACTTTCTGAGATCCAGTACTACAGAATAATGAAACATTGACATATGTAAACAAATAGTATTTGTTGATTTACCTGTGCAAGATGAGACAAGGATTAGGCGATGCCTTTTTTAAAGTTATTTTCGATGAATCGACTGGGCAAAATGCTAGTTCAATTATTGATCTTGTGAAGCTGTGGTTATTACAAAGATTTGTTCCGGGGAATATCGGCTCTGAATCCATAACAAGGAAGGAGTTTATAAATCAGCATGTGACGAACTTTTCGAATGTACAATCCTCAACCTGCAGAAAGAAAGGCAATAGTCGCGATTGACGTTATATACATGCATCAAAGTTCAAACTTTCGAGTGTTGCGACAGTCCTTTTCTCTTCATAAACATCGACATCTCTCGAAACCAACTCCACTAGTAGCATCAAATGACTATATACTGGATATTTTTGGACCATATTTTTCCGATGCTCGGAACAATGAAGCTGAAATTCTTCGTGAGGAATTTGAAAAGCATGCTGGTACATTAAGAGACTGGTTTCAAGATGGCGATATTGTTTTGGTGGAAAGAGGTTATCGCGACGCAAACCTTTATTGCAACGCTTAGAGATCGACCACAGAATGCTTGCACTTATTCAACGAGATCAAAGACAGCTTAATACCGAGGATAGCAAAGAATCGCGCAAAGGAACTAAAAATCGCTGGGTCGAAGCTCGCAATGGACCTCTAAGATCCGTCTTCAAGTTTTTTTCCCATACAATAAAACTTCAGCATGCTTTTTATCGCATAGCTGGAGCTATTATAAATAGATATCATCCGGTCATTACCATGCAAGATGCAGATGTTGGATATGCTCGAGAAATGATTCGTAGGTCAAGACTGGTGAATGTTGTCCAAACCAGAGTAGAGGTGGACAACTCAACACGAAGATACGCTCAATGGCTAGGGCTTGATGAAGGCATAGTAGATTTGTGCGTACAAGCCATACAGCCCATGGGCATGATAAAACTTCAACTTCAAAGAGCTGTATCTCTTAAACTATTAACATTTAGACTTTGGACCCATGGACACTTTTGATCTACTAGTTCAGAACTATTATTTACCAAAATTACAAAAAAAAAATTGGCCGAAAGCCAGTTTCCATAAAAAAACTGCGGGGTCCTTTCAAATGTTTTCTCTAAAAGATGTGAATATGAAATATGATTCAGGTTGTTCGTTTTTATACAACGCCGGAAATTGGGACTATCGCTGAAAAAACTACGTATCATGGAAACGTCATTATGATGCTGCCCATCATTTTAGAAACGACAATTCAAAGTTTATTTTGAGCGTACAGAAAAAAATGTGCACTAAGCAGATTGCAGGCATAATTATTGCGCGCATGCATCAGGCCTTATTGTTAAGTCAGGGTACGACTGTTGTCATAATGAATCTCGTATCATAAAATAATTCAGTATCCAAAAAATAATCATTTTTGGATACATGGTGTATTGCATAAAAATGACAATAGTGTCTGAAAAATTTCATCGTAATCATTTTCACCGTGAAGTTATTATTGAATGTTGCCATATTATTTCAAATTATCTGACTCACCGTGGTATGGACACTCAGCATAGCCCCTCACTATCAATTTATCTTCCAATTTTCCCTCGGCATTCGGACTAGTTACTTTGATCAGGATGTACTTGAAAACACCATTTGGGTCGATATCCACATCTTTAACTTGACCAATCACAGATGATGCCATATTTCTTAGTTGCACGAACCGTTTGAGCATCAACTGCAAAGTGATTTAGTTACTAAAAACTCAGTCAATGAAAACGTCAAGTTCAAGAAGTCCGTCCATTTAAGGTTATGGTAAAATCTTTGAGTGAGTCGCATTGAAAATTGCAAATGCGAAAATAGAGGTTAAAATAGAGAATCACAAGACAATTGCATTGTATTTATTTCCACTCATCAATTATTTCTATTCATCGCATGCCGTTTCAGAATCTTGACTAGGGAGAGATAATATCTGGAATTATTATACGGGACATGGGATTAGAAAATATAAAAAGCAAAATAAACCACATAACTATAAAACTAATTGGATTCTAGGGTTTCTGTAACAACTTCTTTCCTGTTTATGTCTTCGTTTCAATTTTAGGATTGACTAAATTAGTTTGCTTAGATAAATAAGGGCGATGACATCTCCCCTTACGAAGGCGCCATCTGGAAGACGCCTTGGATATCAAAAATAAACAAGGCTCCTCAAGGCGGTCAGTTGACATCAACCGACGACGAGATTCGTCTTCAGTCTTTCACTACAAGACAACAAGTTGAACATCAAAACTCAAACAAAGCGCATTTATGATTCAACACCAGACAGCGCTGTTTCGACCCGCCATAGATTTCGTCAGTGGTGTTAGTATGAACCACAAATGCTTGATGGACTCAACTGCCCTTAAAGAACAAGTATGAGTAAATGAGGGCGATGATATCTTCCCTTATGAAGCAATCTATGGGTTCGACAGAGAACTCAATTCCCGAATATCAAAAAAAAATGAGGCTCACTAAGGCGGTCAGTTACAAATCTAAATTTCAATATCGACCGCCGACGAGACTAGATATTAATGAAGACGGAGAACAGGTATGTGCTAGGAAAAGACATCACCTTTGAAAGAATATAGTATGGATTATCACCACTTTCTCTGCTTTCTACACTTATGATCCAGACAGACGCACATGATTTCATAAAAATCCGGAGTCATATACAACTGCAGATACTGGAGTCATTCTCAAACACTTTATTGTAGATCCATATTTTATTGATGGTAACCTCAACGAACAAAAATATGTTGAACTCAACTGTCAACCCCACAATCACTCAATTACTTGAAAATTATAATAATCTAGTTAAGGGTAATCTCAACTTTTATCCAGATGAATTTGCTCCATAAAGTGCTGCGATTCATCTCTTCAATGAAAATTTCACAAAGAGATGGTTTGAAAGGCAACGATCAATAGAGTGACCTACGAGAACATTTGATTTTTCACCATTAACTTTTTTCGTGGAAATATATGAAAAATGAGACTAGTATTCTCGTTTTAAACTTCCATTTTATTAGTGCACCGCTCTTCATACTGTACTTTAAACGTATATAGCTATCTTTAAAATAAAAGATTTAGCTAGTAGTGTAGTTAGAAGTTAAACTAAAACATGTCATGATATATGTTCAATTTTCTTTACATTTCAACGAGAAAACAATTTAAAAGTATTGAGTGTTTTCAATCTGTTTCCGCGACCCACCCAAATTGCTCCCGCGACCCACTAGAGGGTCGCGACCCATAGTTTGGGAACCATTGATTTAGATATTAAAGTAGACCTTATCGGAAGATATCTTCGGCAGAATGGCTAGAAGAAGTTGGTGAAACTAAATGAAGAAGCTATAACTACAACAAAAATAATCGGAAACGACGTGGTTACTGAAAATCCTACATCGGAGTGACAAAATACCATTGAATATCAGGATCGACGAACAGATGAAGAATACCCAAAGCGGGGAAAGCTAGATGTCTGGAATCACCTAGTATGTCTTCAACCACATAACTATTCATCCTTCAATGCTCTAAGCCGAGATTCCATTCACCAAAATAAAAATACGAGTCGAGTGGCACCTCATTGGGAAGGGATTTTGATTTTCCATTTCACTCTTTTTTGGAAATAGGCCTACTCGTTTAGAAGATATGGAGCTATGAAATGACAACAATAAGTTTTTGAAATGCCAAAAAATATATCGCTTTCAATTGAGAACCTATCGTATATAAATGTTTAAGATGAATTCCTTCGTAAAAGTTGGCAATTGCCGTTCATTAGCAACTACAGAACTGCAGATGAAGAAAAACTGTTCACAAAGTTAGTGAGCATACTTGAAGACTGGCTGTAAATCAAATTTCCTAAAAGAACAATTTGTTCAGGATGCTCAACTTACCTACACTGTAGGTTAATGGACTGACACCTATCAGAAAACAACTACTCCCCTGGCTAATACCACGAAGGGCGTTGGATTATATCTGATGGGTGTCAGTGCAGGATACTTCACTGAAGTTATTCCTACAAATGCTGTTGGCGATACAACTAAACGGAATCGATTTTCAATTATTGCAACACACTTGCAGACCAGTTTCGGGCTGTTTGGCCACTCGTCAGTGCAAGGCAGTGCCGTTTAGTTGTATCGCCAACAGCATATGCAGGAATAACTTCAGTGATGTATCGTGCACTGACACCTGTCGGATATAATCCAACGCCCTTCGTGGTATTAGCCAGAGGAGTTGTTGTTTTCTGATAGGTGTCAATCCATTAACCTACAGTGTAAGTAAGTTGAGACTGGCCTGAACAAATTTTTTCTTTTAGGAAATTTAAAACCTGTTGATTTTTCTCTATCAGATATCAGATATACATAATTATGACTTCTGTATGGAATGGTAAATGGTGTATTACATATGCTACCTATGGCAAGTTTTTGTAAATTCCTGGTACAGTACTCGCCACGGCTAATGGCGAGCGATCACGCAGGTATATAGTCTTCCAACTAAATTTCTATTGGATTAAGATAAGCCCCTTGCCGGCCAGTGTCGTACCTATAATTGGTTTCATTTCGGGTAGCAAATGGAACATGACTTCTTTGTAATTTCTTTTCATATTTGATTTAGTATAATTCATTAAAATGTTATAAAATGATACACTTATCCAAAAATGAACTTTAATCAGTCACTTTCTGAATATAAATTTTCTTCATCTTCACTGCTGCTTGTGCTGCTGTCTTCATTTAAATTTATAATCACTGGATTTACCTCTGTTTGAACGTTTGTGAATTTTTCATTTTTCCGATATTTCCGCTCTATATCTACTACATGTCGGCAACGATTCTGCCATTCCTCGGAAGTAATTTGATCAAACTCGTGCTCCGCCAGTTTCCTCACATCTTTCAACTTGAGAGTTACATTCTTTTGGGACGTAGTCGCAAAACGTTTTGTCCGTGTTCAAGCAAAACCTCATCAAATTTGTATCTAATATGATGTTTTTTATTTACCTTGATCAACTCGTATAATTCGGGTTTGAGCAGCCACTTCATCATGTCGGCCTTCCTAGAATTGGTGTTGGGGGCTGGAATAATTTGAATATTATGGTATGGAGCATTATCGGTCACGACTACCGAAGTCACAGGTAAATTGGTGATTAACTTTTCTCGTAACCATTGACTATCATTTTCAGAATTCATCCCCTTATGTTGTGCCTGTTTTGAATATAAGCCGACATTTAGGTATAAAGCCCATGTCACTTCCTGCATGGACAATAATGAGTCTTGGTCCCATTACAATATTTTTAAATAACCCTTTAGTTGATTCATCCGTCCAGGTCTTGAAAGATGTATGCCCTCTCTGAAGGTATGTTTCATCACGAAACATAATTGGTCGCTGTTGGCTAACGAAACTAATTGATTTTTTGTAAATAGATGCTCTAATGCCTATTTTCTCTATTAAAATTTTTCTATTATTTTCAGTCCTCCATTTGAAACCTGTTTTCTTCAAAATTCTACGAAAAGATGTCTCGGAAGCCACAATTTCCAAAACGTCATTAATTTTGTTTTGCGATAGGACACCCTTTCGTCTTATGAAAGTCGTAAATAATCCGTCTAATATTGTAATACTCATAATCGGCAATATGAGTTACTGGTGCTCTTGCTGACTCCCTTGCAAAGGAGGGTGCTGCAAGTAGCTTCATCGGACCAGAACCTGTCATTGGCATTGCTTTAGGCTTTGCCAAACAAACATTGAACACCTGGATGGCAAGAAGTTTTAAAAACTTCTGGCAAAATCTTCCAGGATTGGCTCACTCCAAGGCGCTCATTTATCTTTCGAAGTTCGAAACCAAACAGTTGTTGGACTATAGTAGAGATGAACTACGATGTTAAATAGACCTCCTTACAGGTCACTGTCGTCTGAATCATCATATGCAGAGACTCGGACTGTTTGGAATATGATGGAATAGCAGAGCATATACTTTGTGCCTGCCCCGCCGTGGACCGAATCAGGTTTTCAGAGTTTGGTAGAACCACACTCTTGTTGAGCCGTTAAAATATGAGAAATTTGACAACAATGTTATGAATTCCTATTAAAACTATTTGTGTATTTTGTGTCCCATGATGAATGTTGAAGAAATGAGTCGCAAATAAAAATGATACAACATGGATGATGTATTACTTTCATTGTGAACAATGAACCAGTGAATGTATTGAAGCAGGATTAAATACTGGGAAATATTGAATGTAACAACAACTCTTACTATCTGACCTGAAAGATCACTCACCAAACGTTTGTATGGTGAATGATCGGCTTCATCAAAAAGTTGGGGTTATTTGGTCGAGTTTTGATATGTGTGAGCCACAATAAACCCTTTCGAGTTGCGGTGGAGGGTCGGACCGACTGCAGGGCTCAGAATCAGTTCATTCTATCGCAAGGCAGTCTTAGCAAGCAAAAAGAAACGAGTAAAACAGGTAGAGTAATTGTGGAGTGATATTAAAATATGTGTGTATCAAGTTTCAGCATCGAAATTGAAATGCTAATTTGTGGCACTGAAGGAAAAATAATCTAGCAGATTCATCGGCAAATAAACTCAACGAGATGGAAGCGAGCCACATAATGAGATTGCGGTGGTGATGTAAATGCGAAGCTAAGAGAACTACCTCAACTAAATTCACGATAAAGAATGAGAAGGTGTCTGTAAAAAGTAGTGAAGAAAGACTGCACAGAAAGTGGAAGCAAGTATGAAACAAAAAAAAGACCAAGAGAAACTGTTGAAATAACAAACAATAATGAAAGAATACAAAGAAAAGAGTTGCTGAAAGGTTAAACACTAGTAGAAAAGAAGAACCGAAAGAACAATGGAGGAAACGACAAAGAAACAGGAAAAACAAGGAAGAAAAAGAAAATAGATCTGAGAGATGGTAGTAAAACAAACAAAACAATAAGAAATGGAGAGAAAAGTAGAACGAAAGATGTTGGTAAGAAAATATGGAAACAAACAGTTAGATACAGAAATCCGAATACTTTGATAATATAGAATTGAAATGAATGATTCAATAGAAATATTGAAGAAATATAACACCGCGAAAAATTCAACAAGTGCAAAATTCATGGTTTGTTATGAGATCAAAGATTTTTTGGATGAGGAGTAGATATTCAGCGGCAGAGTATGGAGAGTCTGAAACAAGAAGGGTCAAGTCAACAAACGTACCACGGAGGAGATGAAAATGAATTGGAGTAACAGGTTACAGAGCAGGTGGAGAAAAATTTGAATAGACGTGTGAACACACTGAAAGACCAACTGGAGCCAAGCGATTCCTTCAGGATCTAGGACACCGAATTCAATGGCAAGCCTTACTGGCAGCAGCGATGCTGACTGGCCCGGAATAACTTTTTTCAGCTCGAAAAGTTTTTCAAACTTCTTTCAGGGGTTACCAGGATAGGCATAATGTTGTTGCCTAGTTGAACTCGAATTGCACTGTTAGCACTTATAAGCAGTTTTTATATTATCCGAAATTATTGAAATTGTTGAAAGAAATTGAATATGATTTCAGTTGATGAGTTTTTGTAAATTTGATATTTATTAACACGTTGTTATGTTTTTCACACTAATTGTGGTCCAATGCCAGGAAAAGTATACTGATGGATATGTGTGATAATATAGTTGAAGCATCCGTGCTGTTAATATAAGTGATAGTTATAATGAAAATATTTCGCACAGATGTTCAGATGTGAAGTAGATACAGAGAGATTGCCAAATCATATTTGCGCACATTTTGCTGCCATGCGTTTCTAGTGAACTGATAGAAAATAGTCCTTGACGTCTAATAATAATAACACAAAGTCATGGTATTTTAACTTCAAAAATTATTTTAGGAAAACCAAATCACTGTGTTTCACATTCACATTTTCTCGAAAATTCTAGAAGTGTACAGAAACTAATTTCTTGAAAAATGAATCCAGACGTTTACTGAAAACACTCTCGTCACCCCAGAACGAAAATACTGTTTCTTGACGCGCGTTCCACTATCTGAGTTAGCATCATCATATGATTACAGCAAATTGAGGCAAAACCCAGACAGCTTCTGATGATGCTCACTTGGTTAGCAAAACGCAGCTCGAAAGACAGTATTTTTGTTATGGTGTGGTGCATTTTCAGTGAATTTATTTCGAGCTAGAATTAACAATTTCATCACGTTGATTAAATGATAATATAAAGCCTTTCTTTTAATTTTGGGGCACTAAGCGATATGCTAAAACTTTCTCTACCATGTAATTGTACGAAACCAGTAACAATTTTTCATATTATTACAAAATAATACTTTTTCCAAGTAATATAGATGAAAAATTCGCATATGTGGCATTTCAACTGAAATATAACAATATTATTATGAAAGTGCCTGCAGCCAAAATATTTCCCTCATTGTTATTTGGAGTGCTCTGTATATTTCAATTTTATTTCGTAACATTCATTGATCACGTCAACTCATACAAGTTGACAAGTATATAGTTTTTTGAGTTGTCGAAATTGTTTTATTCTTTAATCGACCATTTTTGGGGTTTTTCATCTTCCACAATCTGAGAATTTCAATAGAAAGAAGTATAATAGAACAATTTTTTTGTAAAAAATTAGTTGAATTCCCACTGTAACTTGTCGAGGTGCCTTCTCTACACTTAAACATAATTATTCATTCATCAGCTTATGGAAGGGGAATAAATCCAGCATAGACTATGAAAAATTATAATTTTCTGTAAAAAAACTCTCGTTTCATTTATTTTATATTTGCAAATTACCAAAAATAGGGCAATCAACACCTAATAAATGTAATTCTTCCAAGTTGGTTTTTATTTAGCATTCATACATTCCAGAGAGTAAACATCTTCTGATAGCAAAGTTTAGTGATTGTATTGCCTAGTGAAGTGTATTGTATGCCAATAGAAGATCATCATCACGTGTTAGTTACTTAACCGCGAGGTGCAGTGGTGCTGCCGCTGTTTTTTTCTTTTGAAGATCAGGCAGGTGAGTTGCTTTTGTTCAGATTCATTATTCGCGAACTGTTCTGGTACTGACTTGTTTCAAAACCATTTCTAAGACGACAAAAACCAGTAAGGAGGAACTGTTTAAAGCCATATTGGCCCTTAGCAGAGCTGATATACAAAAGCTTGTAACGTTACCTTACTCTTTTTGAATTCAGAGCAAGATAATGATACAGGTGCCACGACTAGCAGCGGGTGTT
>WOGR01012835.1:0-10050 GCA_015342045.1 Leptinotarsa lineolata | reverse complement strand
GGTTCTCCCCGATACTTCTCGCTCGCCTCACTAGGGACTTCTTAGCAGTCAATAACATTCGTATCCTATCAAGGCAGTACTGTTTGGTGGTCAGCAGCACGCCTTGACTCAAAGTGTGATGGATACGCCGTAATTTGGCGGCTATTCGCCGCACTGCGGGCGTGAAAGGCCGCCCTGTAATCCATCACACATTAGATACGAGATGCGTGTTGTCTTGCCGACGTGATCTTAGCCTCCATCTTGTGAACACGCCGTTCAATCCTCCGAACCGCAAGGCCGGGATTTCGTCCTTCCGATTCAGATAGCGACTGGACGCGCTTTACACGGCGGTGTTAATTTGCCAGATGTCAGCCTCTTCTGTTGGAATACTATGAACCTCCGAGTCCAAACCTTTTCTGATTGATTACTAATGTCTTTCGATATACTGAAGGTCGGTAGATCGAAAATGAATTCTTCATGCGTCGTTTGTTCTGCTCTCAAATACATGCCGTCCACGAAGATTTTGCAATTTTCTAGGGAGACGATATTTCGTAGTTTCCGTCGGCGTCGCAGAATGTTTCCACGCTCATTGGGTCTGCTGGGATAACTATTATTTCTCTTGAACTGATCTGGGAAATGCAGGTGTCCGAGAGATGTATACAGAGTTCTAGAACATGTATTTTTCCTGTCCTTATGAGGTTTGCGATACAGGGTTGTCGTTTATGAAGATGTTGTTGTAGGCAGAACTACTGATTTTCTATTCCTGGGCATTTCTCTGATGCTGTCGAGAAATCTTCTGTGTTGAGTAACAGGTAGGGTTATTCGGGTATAATTGTTTGGTTTTGGATAGGTACAGGATGTATTTGGAAATATTTGAGAAGGGAAGTAACGATGGGAGTGTGAATTCTAAATAATATTATGTCTCGAATATTGACTTGTACTGAAAATAAGGAATAATAGTATCACCAATACCCAACAAACGCTGAAAAATTTTTACATCGAAAACCCGAGATATTCGAAAATATTTCCAAACGGCTGACGGTAGCCTGGGCGCCGAGATCTCGAGCCCCGGCGCTGGAGTGTCAGGAGCTTTCGGCGAGAACAGGGAGGTGCACTTTAGTATTTGGGAAATCGCAGAAACGCGTTTCGCTCCACTTGACTTCTGACTGTTCAGAGGAACAGGTCAGACACGAGAGTACGTTACATTTTTTTTGCAATAGTTTCAAGTGTGAAACTTTTAGCCTCTGCGTATTGTAGCTGTTGGCTAATGTTCGAAGTGTCGAACTGCTGTTTGTTAGTGCGTCTATTCTGCAATCCATATAGATTTTGATATACCTATTCCAATGGAAAGCGACGTTGTGTATTGGCTGCAGTTTAGTATTGTATTGGAGTTGACAGGATTATTTGATACCTGGTGTTAGGGAAGTAATTGATCACAAAACCAATCCACTTCCCAAAAAGAATTCGTTCTGACAACAGTGATCAACTAAACACACCGGCCTTTATCAAAGCCACCCTAAAAAGAATTTCTCGTTATCAACAATACTTTTCAGTTCTCTTACGTGCTGCAGCGTGACTCACGAGTCCTACGAGGTAGAACCAAGGAAAAGGCTTCTATCGCCGTATTGACTATGCCCATAGTAAATACAGCTAGAAGTACGTCAACCCGAATTGTCTACGACAGTTTCCACGAGCGAACCGTCATTGCATTGGCATTCGGCAGCTTTAAACCGCCCTGAGTCATTCTAACATATTCATAGTGTCCATGTTCGACACTGAAAGCAGTTTTTGGAATGGAGTTTGGGTGTATCTCGATTTGATGCAACCCTGATGCCAAATCTCAAGTGGTGAAATATTGGCATCTCCCTAATTTGTCTAGATTATCTGAAATGTTCGGTAAGGGGTATCTTTAGTAAAAGGCGCAAGAATTATTCGCACTGAAGAGAAACCAGCTACCAGGTAAGGGGTATCTGTCGTTAATTGCTTTTTCATTTAGCTTTCGGTAGTCAACTAGAATCCGCCATTTTGTTATCCGCAAGCATCTAGTTTTTTGGAACGATCCAAATAGGAGAAATCCATGGGGATTGTGGTATTGTGAAGGCCTTATTATTCCGTCGGCAACTATCTTCGATATTTGTGTCTGTACTTCATTTTTATGAACGTACGGATATCGATACGACTTGAATTTCATCAGTTCGAACTTCCATCGTCTGATATTGTATAGAATGATTTGAAATTCCTGAAATAAACAATTTAATTGAGAATTAAAAGAATAGCTGAAAATGGCAAATGTATTAAGCAAAAAAACCTGAGAAGAATTCACAGTGGAATAAAATACGAATTAAAAATTGAACAAATAAAATAAATTGATATAATTAAAACATTAAGCGATTTCAAATCACGTTACTTCACGACGTTTCGATTAGTCCAGTCATCACATTGGACTAATTCCTTCGAGAGATGACTATTTTTGGGTCTTTCGAGTACTTTCACTTACACCCTCCTTTCACTTATCACTTATCTCCTCTCCCCGCTCCACCGGTTCAGCGGGAGATGACCGTTTGGCGGGAGTTGGCCAAACGTGCTCTGCTATTCCTGATTTGCTGGTTTCCCCTCGCTGTGTTTGTTTTTTGTGCTCGGCAATCGGACTTTCAATGGCCTCTTAGTTTCACCGATATAGGATTTTCCGCACTCACAGGGTATTCGGTAAATGCAATTCTTGAAATCGTAGTCCGCGTTTGGTGGCCTGGTTTTCGTGAGGCTGCTACGGATAATGTTTCCGGATGTAAAGCAGGTTCTGATGTTGTATTTAGACCCAATTCTTCTTATCCTTTCCGACAATCCTCTGTTGTAAGGAAGTGCAAGCACCGGTTGTGACGGCTTCTCTTCCTTGCGAGGTTCTTGCTGTCTTTTAGCCAAAGTCTGTTCTACCATCACTTTGGAGTATCTATTCCGTTGAAGATCATTTTTGATAGTGCCTAGTTCCTTCTCCAGACCTTCCTTCGTATTACAGAGCCCGAAAGCATGGTCTATTATAGTCTTGATGATTCCTCTTTTAGTCGATTGATGGTGGTTGGATTCGTAGTTCAGATACTGTCCTGTGTGAGTTGGTTTTCGATATACAGATTTTTCCCACTTAGTGTCGGTTCTCTTCATCAATACGTCTAAGAATGGCAATATTCGTTGTGGATTTCCTTCTCCATTGTGAAAGTGATGGAAAATCTTATGCTGTTGATGTACTTCAGGAAAGCGTCTAGTTCAGTATTCCCATGGTTCTATATTATGAAAGTGTCGTCAACGTATCTCAATCAGACTCGTGGTTTCTTGAGGGCTTCTCCAATGGCCAGAGTTTCAAACCACTCCATATATATGTTGGCTATGATTGGTGAAAGTGGCGATTCCATTGGCAGTCCCTCATCTTGTGTGAAGAATCCGTTCATCAGTTGGAAATAGCAATTTCGTACACAGAATCCTAGTAATTCCATGAATGTTTCTATAAGTAAGTTCGTTCTATCTTCCAGGTCCCCGTCTTTGGATAGCTTCCTCTATATGATCTAGAGTGCTCCTTCGACCGGAACGTTGGTATAAAAGCTTTCCACGTCGAAACTGATTAATTGATCTTTCTCTGTGACTTCGATTGCCTACAGTAGTTCGACAAAATGCTTGGAATCCTTCACAAAATATGATGTTTGTCTGTAAGGGTTGTATTATCGGGAGTAAAAATCTATACAAGTTTTGAGTAACCGAATCTCTGGAGCTGGTGATCGGTCTAAGCGGCACACCTTTATTGTGGATTTTGGGTAGTCCATACAAATGATGGGGCTTTATATGATGCGGTTTAGCGATGATCTTTTTTTTTTCTGAATAATAAACTAGGTGATTTTTCAAAGTCTGATACAACTTCTATTCAATTGATGCATTAGGGTTCCGTACATGTATTGTTCCTATTGTCCCAAAAAATTTTGCTAGCCAATTTTGCACCACTTGGAGATGGATGTAATTGGATTCTACAAACTGGCTCTAATTCATCAGATAATGGCAAACAATTCAAAATGAATTGCTCGTTTATAGAAAATTAAAATTTGATTCATTTCAAACAAGAAATAAGGAGAAGAAGAAGAAAAAGAGTACTGTATTCGAGAAGACCATTGTTGCAAGATGGCGGTCCAAAATTATAACAAATATTCTCTCACCTGTTGTCAAAGTATTGTTAACAGATAATATGTTATTCGAAAGACATCACTGAATCCACAATTGAAGGTAAAATAGTTTTCGAAGTCGATCATGTGATAATTTTGAGAGGTAGATAATTCAACGCATTAGAGATTCTCTCCTCTCCTCATGAAGATACATTAATTCATTTATTTACAATGAATGATGCAGATAAATGATGTGAGTGCAATTGTGATGAAGCAGGTCGGTTTGAGTTTTACAAACTATCAGTTCGATGAGTATTCAGTTATGAGAACCTGGATGAACCCTTGAGATTAACTTGATATGAGACGATTCATTCATTCAGCATTTTCAACATTCCACCTCTGGTATCTTGGATATAATAAATAAATATTTGCTAATACATTCACATATATACATACGCATTATTTCATGTATTTATACTAAAATCATCTTTGTTGAAATCTTCACTAGCGGATTTTTCAAATTTCTGTAAAAAATATTGAAATAGATACAAATAACAATGAATACTCGAATTTTTGTGAATATGGTTACTCATGAAAATAATCGATGTTTTCCTAAAGTGTGACGTTCGAATTATTTACTGTAGATGTCGCCCACTTCATGGTCTTTCAAAATCATGTGAGTGCAGTATTCATGATGTTAATAATGGATTTGGATTCACAAAGAAGTAACAGTGTTGCAACAGCTAGTAGAAAAGTCGAAGAGATTCATGATTTTCCAAGGGAATCGACTGAGTTTATTCAAAAACAAAATTCCCCCTACGAATTTTTCTCTGGATAGTCATTGTTGAAACCAATATTCCACGCAAACCTTCAACTTTCTGAAATGTGAAAGTATAACGTTGCAGACATATTTCCTACCGAATCAGGTATTCAAAATGTAAAAGTCGAAAAACTCGCCCAGTACGACATCACGCATGAATTTGAAATTATTTGATTGAAGTCCTCAAATTTTGGACAGGTCCTCGAATTGCCCATTGCTGTCCTCAAACAGATTATTTCATAGTCCCCAAACTATTCGAGTCCTCAAACTAACAGATAACCTGAATACATCCTGTGATATTGAAACAATACAAATCACCACGATAAACAACCTTAAAAAAAATAAAAAAGGATTTCACATTGATCATTATCAAAAAATTGTCATTCTCGTGTTGAATATTTTTTTCAAAATTGAAATTTTTTAAAACAATATCCTCATATAGCGCAGGTACCTAACTCTAAACACAGATGTGTAAATCATGCAAATAAGTAACTTTCAGCCCTTCTGAAATAGCTACTTTCATATAAACATTGAATTACACGAAAGAAAAAATTATTTCAAAACAAATACTTTTATATGAACACTGAATTATACAAAAAACATTTTTTTCTACTCAGTTTGTATTCCAAACATTCGTTATAGATATCATTTACAGGATTTCTACACAATACACTAATGCAAGGTAAAAAAATTTCACTTACATGGAACTCAGCCATCCTCACTGGTAGACACCGAAGTTTAGCTGTAAGACACTTGCCTTAGGTCTCTTAAGTACCAATTTGGATGATATTATAAGAAAAAGCACACAAATCATTCATTAATTACGATTTTTATGTCGCGGAATAAGTTTGATCTACTTATGTCATCGATGACATCGTAATGACATGCATTCACTTATTTGATTAAATCCCAGCCAAGAGGAATATTGTTTCAACATTCCGTCGGGCGCAATATGTTGTAGAACACGATCGGGTGCATTGAGCGTGGGAAGCACACTTTAATCTACTAATCTTTTCTAAGCATGTTCCCATTTTCTAACGAAAAAATCGTCAACTACAAACACCAAAGAAGACAAATAAAACAGTTTGTCATGATTTTCGAAACAAACATAAGTTTATTTGAAAAAATGAATATACATTTTTTCATGAGCTATAATAATGAAAATTGCATTGAACTAGAACAAAAGTATAAGGAACTGGAAAATTGGTCATTAATCTGATTCATCATCGATATGTCCTTCTACCTCTCTTTTATAGCATTGAGGACACATGAAAACAGCATGTGAGAGGCAGGTTGCAGTATGGCACTTTTTGCATTCATATTGACTCAATCTCCTGTGATGAGTTTCCGAGGTGCAAGTTTCACATCTGCGTCTTTTCGGAGGTAATTCTTGTTCTGTTTCATTCAGTTATTCTTGAGTCGGAGCGAATCTCTTCAATTTTTGTTGAAGGTTTGACGGCATCCCAATTGACTTAAAACTTCGTCGAGCAAGTTGACCAAGCACAATTTCGTTAGAGAGTTGCTTTATGAACAGTCTCCTTCTCAGATCTGCAATACATTTGCCGACATATATGATCTGGGAAATGATTGAAGCAATATTAAGCATTGTGAAAAAAAATACCATGGGCCACCGTTTTGTGTTTCGAGACACATTATATGCACCACACATTTTGTCTACAATATCTACTCCCAACTTAGTTGAATTATAGAAACTGATTACTTCTGGTTTTTGTTTTTCGCCAGTATAAACATCAATTAATTCGTCTTCATGTAATGATGATACAAGGAGGACATTTTTGTTCTTTCTTGGAACATAGGATACCAATGTATTACCATCACTATTGAAACCAAAAATACTAGAGTGTTGTGTTCTGGCTTTGGTGGCTATGATATCATTTGGTAGCTCTTTTCTGCTTTTTCTGATGGTTCCAACGTAGGAGAGTTTCTTTAGTTTCAATTCATACAGAAGACTCACTTGTGTGAACCAGTTGTCGGCCGTTATGTTTTTTCCCGAGCCAAACAAAGGTTCCGCCAACCTTTTCACAACATCTGGTGCCTTGTTGCTCACACAAAAGGGTCCTCCGTTCTGCTTTCCCGCGTATGTTTCCATGTTGAGCAAATAGAGAATTTTCGCATCTACTAGGAAGAAAATTTTAATTCCATATTTACTTGGCTTGGAAGGAATGTATTGCCGGAAAAGACAATAGCTATGAAATGCTGGAAGTATTTCATCTATCGTGACGTTTTCACCAATAGAGTAGCTAACTTTACAATTAGTCACAAACTTTGTGAATATATCACGTATTGGTGCGAGCCGATCCAGTTCCTTTCTAGCGGATCTTGTTTCTCGATCATCAAATCGAAGACACCGTATGATAAATTTGAATTTCTTGATATTCATGACAAGACTGAAATTGGCAATGCCGTCGCCATCTGTTCCCCATAATTCCTCGAGGGATAGTCTATTCGCTTTATAAACACCAGCCAAGCAGAGTAAACCAATAAATGCTCGTATTTCAATTAAATCTGTATGTTTTGCATCCCGTTCTCTGGAAAATGCTTCTTTGATATTATCTATGTACTAATTAGTATACTTTACGATATCATTTAGAATGTCCTCTGTGAATAAGCAGTTCCAACATTCCACAGGAGTTTTTGCTGTTTTTACTGCTCCAATAACCCCAAGTAAGTGAGTCATGTTTTGAGGTCTCTTACGAACTTTGCTTTATCCATGAGTCTTATACCACTTTGTGACTTTATCTTTTCCCATATAAAAGTCGCGATTTTCTTTAATTTCGTCTTCATCTTCACTGCCACCCTCTTGTTCAGTTTCCGATCCCTCTTCACGCTCCTCAACATTATCTTCTGAATCAATGTTGCTTTCGTTTTCAAAATTTTCATCCCTGAATTCCTCATCGTATTCATCAGACGCCTCCAATAAACGGTAAATTTCTGCAAGGTCTTCGGGTTTATTTAGATTGTACATTCTCTTCGACATTTTTATGTCTGGAACAAATAAAAAATCATAAATGTTTATTGTGTGTATGTCTGTAAATAATTTCTGTCAAAAATATTGAAACATTTCGCAACAAATCACATGATCGGGCGCAATGTGCTTGAGAGAACAAAGCCAAAAAACACACTCCTATGTATCGATAATCATGACATATTTCATAAATGAAATTACTGATGTAAATATGTGATACAGTATTCCAAATGAATGAGAAAACTTATTTGTCAAACTGCAACGTGATCAGGCGTAATGAGCCTTTTAGATCTTTTCACTTGTCTGCCGTGAACGAAGAAAGAGAATCACCAACTGGCCTTGCCACTGTGAATAACACTCGAAGTGAGAAAGCTACCAGGCTGGAAAAGGGAACATGACGTATTGAAGGAGCATGGCAAACTAAAGAATTCGAGGTGTGCCTAATAGATCAGTTGCGCCCGACGGAGTGTTAAATTGAAGGGGTTATAATTTTAGGAGTGATTAATTTTTGGGAAAGGAAGTTTTTGACTTTCTACTACTCCATATTGATACAAAAAAAATGTGGGACTCTTCCAAAGAAAGGAAGGAAGCAATCATTACGTCGATAGCGGTCACTGGTTCAAGATAAAAGGTAACATTTGGGGACGACACATGTCTCCAGTAATCTTCAGGATCACAATCAGTGGCGGGTAAGTCATTAATAATACTTTCGGCCGCAGTCGAAAAGTAATCAACAAATCTATAACAAGTTATAGTGCACTCTGTTTTTGGAGAATTAGAATTGATTATTGATCTCATAATGATTCTTTTTATAATTCATGTAAACATAATCTACGATATAAATTCAAAATTGATTCAAAATTAAAACTAAATAACTTGAGATACTAGAAAAAATAAAGAAAAATAAAACAAAAAAGGAAAGAAAAACTAATGTAAACTAGAAATTGTGGGTCCAGGCTAAGCTACCTAAGCAATGCTTGTGTTGTAGTCATCAACCTGGATTGCATTGTATATTTACATATTGAGTGATGATTACCAAGAAGGAAAAAAAAAGAAAAAAAGTAAAATTCGTTGTGAGCGAGAGAGAGAGAGAGAGAGAGTTTGTTTAATTACTGTATATTGTATTTTGCATTTCTTATTGTTATACGAGTTTGTATACGGTTTTCAGTTTGTTGTAATTTTGGTTCACATATTCTTTCAATTTTGATTTCATTTTACGTTTATTAGGAATGACTCTGATTTCTATAGGGACTAGGTTCAACAATTTTGGATCAAAGTATGATAATAATTTCTGTGTGTGTGTGTTAGTCTACAGAGGGGAACATTAGTTTTCCGCTTAGTTTTAGTACGTGTGTTGTGTGTATGACTTATCTGAGAGATGGAGATATTTTGCATTCATAATAAATATTGATAGGTATATAGTTTTCTTACATCAAACAAGCCAGTTTCTTTGTAAAGTTCTTTAGTTGAGTACCTTCTATTTTTACAAAAATTATTTTCAATGTGGTATTTTGCATGACCTCTAGAACGTGTAATAATATTTTACTAAGACCGCCCCTTATAATGATACAGTACTTCAATGAAGATTCAGCGAGTGAGTTATATATCATAATTGAAAGCTTTTCATTATTCAGATTTCTGATTTGATAAAATTTATGAACTTACTTATTGAGTCTCTCAACTGTGTTGTCAATGTGTTCTTCCCATCGTAGGTGTTGGTCCACATATACACCCAAATACTTCATATAGTCAACTTTTTTAATTATTGGACATGAACATTGCGTTGAAGTTCGGCAGATATACTTATCAACAGTGAGAGTATTATTTAAGAGTTGGTATTTTTTGTTGTTGTGAACGCAATGAATTTAGTTTTTCCCACATTTAGACTCAGGAGGCTCACATTCAGCCAGGAAAGTAAATATTTGAGCCATGTTTCAGCTTTCTCATAGACTTCCTTCTAGAAATCTGTTGTATTACTTGCCTTTAGCAGTTATAAAAAAGAAGAAGAGTGTTTTTGACTATTGACATATGGGATGGGGCATGTGTATTTTTATTATGATGACTGATAAGGTGTAACAGTATGTAATGCTGTATTAAAAATAAAACATATAAAGTAGTCTAAACTT
>WOGR01012834.1:0-10050 GCA_015342045.1 Leptinotarsa lineolata | reverse complement strand
ATGTATATCTTGATTGGCAAAAAATAGAAGAAATTTAATAAAACATCATCAACATTTTGACCCTCCCGAATTAGTATTGAATAAAAATAACTAATCTACCACGTCGCATTTGCAATGTGCCTCCTGCAATACAGAACGAGGGGGTGTTTCGAGTGCCTTGCCCTCTTGCAGCTGTGCCATGTGTACATACAGGGCGATGCGTGTGGTAATTGGGTTATTCATAGCTTCACTCCTTGTGACTACTAACTATGTTAAGATACGAAAAAAGATCACTTTCAATGAAATATTTCATATGATCTAAATAACAAAAGGACAACTATTCAATCAAGTACCTATACTTGGGTACAGTTGTGTAGTAAAAAACCGATTTGATTGCGGAATGACAGCGATGGATTTCAACTTAGAAGGATTCTGTACGTACAAAATGCTAGTCTTTTGTAATAATAACTATTTTAAAGCTAGCCTATCCATATACTAAAAAATTCCCACACCTTGCCAAGTGCGATCACAGCATGAAAGCTTGTCCCCCATCAGAGAACAAGTAGAAAAGAAATATAAACATTGCAGTTTTGATTGCAGCCTTGGATTTCCCACGAACCATCACGACGAACTATAATCTATCGTACAGGTAAGACCCCATTTGGAATCTTTAATCATCCTTTCGATGAATAGCCATTCCCCTTTATACAAAGGGTGGCTTTCACCCCTTCGAACTAGAATTACTTTTGGTGAGCTTGTCTAGCGATTAATCAGACTCGCTGATATCGCATGGCGATATTTATGCGACAGTTGTTTTTGATTTCGTTTTGTCGGGTCGACCATTTTTCATTACAGTTGTCATTGGACGATTGGGTCAGAGCTGCGAGGTGGATACAGGGCGATTCATGTATGTATTAATGGCAAAACGTAGTAGAACCCGACATAGAGAAGAGGCATCCAACTTTCTTACATGCCAGTTCGAGTGAGATAACTTTTCTTTTCATCTCAATTCAACTATAGATATGCATTCACTGCGTACAAACACAAATACTGCTCTTAACAGAACTGCAAGTCTTCTCGAGACACATTTCACCATTAGATATGAGTGAAAGTTCATAAATCTATAACTAGATAAAGGATTTCCGGGATAAGAATAGGTAGCTTAGTGCTGATTACTTTTTGATAACGAAAATGTACTTATAAGTTATATGTCACATATAACATGTACAGGCCGTTTTTTAGGTGATCTCACTATTGCAAATTCAGCTTTTTATTATGAAACAATTCCTGGTCAGAGCTGCCTCAAAAAAGTAGGAACCAACATTTCGGAAGAACAGAACATGTAATAAACCAAGTAATAAACAGAAAAAAATTAATGTCAAAATACTCCCTACCGTCTACATCGTTCAAGATATCTCATTAAATGTTCAAATTGCTGCCCATAGTTCCTTAAACACATAATCGCTCTTGCAATAGTATTTTTATCATAAAAATGTTATGACAATTTTCCAACCTTTGTGGAGTTTATTGTTTTTTCAATTCGTCAATATTTTCAAAAGTTGAGCCGAATACCTTGTCTTTAACGAAGTCCCACGATAAAAAGCCCAGAAGTGTCGGGTCAGGTGAACGTGGTGGACCATTATTTCCTATCCATCGTCTTTTATAGTCGAATTGATACAATCTCTGCAAATAGTTCAGCGATGTGTTGGACCTCCATCAGGTTGGAAATACTCTTCAAAGGCAAATCTTCCAACAATCAACTAGATTCTCTGACGAGAATTACAAATATAATATCCCCGTCAAAGATGTCTAAAAAAAGTAAGGACCTATATATTCTTTGTGCTAAGCACACCAAGCCAAACATTATTTCCAAACATCTCTTAGAAATTTGTAGCTATATGTAGGAAGGAATTTTTTTTTGCCAGTGATAATGAATATTTTTGGCAAAGCATCCGTTATTTATGAATACTCTCATCACACCATAACATTTTATTACAGGTTTCATTATCCTGACGATGTTGTCTGAGTACCCGCATACAAAATATTTTCCTCCTATCATACGTAGTCCGTTAAATGCAAATGGTGGATTTTTCGGAATCGTGAGGTCTGAATTTATTTCTTCTCAAATATTTTCGAACTGACGTAGTCGATCTAGCACTATGATGTGCAATCTATCTCAATGATACATCTTTGTTATCAAATTTTCGGTATTCCACAATTCCTGAATCAAATAGATATCACTTTATTATTACTGAGAGTGTCTTCTGAACTTACCCAAAACGCCAATTTCAATATCGTCACCACTTTTAGTTACTGTACAACTCTTACTCAAGGGTTTTTCGAATGAACCATGATGAATAGGTAATAAATAAAATCGATATAAAAGTATATTTCACCACAACTCAGTTATAGCTGTTATATCCTATGGACTTTTTTGACATTTGTACCTTATTTTTTTGCTTTCTGTTGTAATGTCGAAGTAGTATTTGATATCAATTATCATCTTCTATCCCTTATTTGTGATGATAAGCTCTGGATGTTCTCTCGAATACTTCTAGGTTTTATTTTAATAATTCAGTTGAGCAATGTCCTTGTTACTTGAGGTTAACCTAAATTATTGTCAGCCTCTTCGGAATCTTCCTTCATATATTCCATATGTGCTAATATTCCATTGTTCGCACAAGTTTCGACTTCTGAGGGTTGACGTTCGTCAGCTGGTTAACGGAATGAACAATTTAGAACAACAACAACAACAATTTGAGTTTGAGTTCCTCTGTGAGGAACTTATTCAAGTTCTTAACTCACGAAACGATTTGGATGAATATCAGCTTCAAAGTTTTACTTTGCTTAACTGGAATGGAGGTTGAGATGAACAGTGCTTTTGAAGATGGTCCTCACTATTATCTACAGCTTGACAAATCTGGTTGTGACTCCGAATATTGGATTGGCAGTAGATCAGCTGAACAAGTGTAGTGTATTTTAACTTTGAAGGTTCAAGAATGAACAATTGAAGCCACAGAAATCAGAAATTACAAGATTGTGAAACTTTACGCAGATGCATATCTGATTTCTATGTCATAGGTGAGCAAAATCCTACCTTTAGGGAAATTCATTAAACTATCATCTGAAATGGTGACTATCAGGGTAGCAGTATAAAGTTTTTGCGAATAGAAATTAATGAATTTTGGATTTTGGTGAGGAAAGGTGTAAAATAACAGAAAAATGTTGATGGAACGTCAGCCTATTCGACTAATATTAGAGAAGAATTTATATGGAATTTTATTATATGAAATGTATATATGTATATAGTGGTATGTTATTATCAATATTGCAACCAATGCTCTGTAGATTATCTACCTGCTACGTTTCATACTCATTTCTAGTAACTTTGCATTCAATTATTTATCAATTATTGGATTTGAGTTTATCCATTTTCTCTTAATTCCTTTACCTCTATGTTGAGACTTATGATACTTCCAACAATCTACTTTTCTGATTTGTGGATGTAGGCACGATACATTATGAGTGTATCGTGAATGTAGGTATATTTCCAGAATCAGCTATGGTTTCAATAAAAGGTCTACCATTCATAATGACAAGACAAGACATAAGACAAGATACAAAAACGATTTTCACATTCTACTAACAAAATATAAGGTATACAAATTACCTAATAATTTTTAATCAAGTTTGACCCTGAAACTGATTGAACTTAAATTGAAGCTTTCTCTCAGGGAACTTTGTTTTTAATGTTGATGGTTTCCTCAATCTGTGAATTTCAAATTTACGTTTTTTTTGTCGTAATTTTTATTGACTATTCCTAGACAATTAATGATTGTCAAAAAAACACTAACACTGTTTGTACTGTTCCATTTTTGTTATGGTCTGATATAAACAAATTTTTTAATGTGACGTTTTGTTCACTGGATTCCATCAGCAATACAGACATCTAGTTTTTCCATCAATTTCATTGTCATCTTCAGAATCGATTCATTCCTGTCGAAGATATCACAAATTAGTAGAGACTATCTCTGTGTATGTAAAAAATTTTCAACCCCTATTTTTGGTGTTTTTCCGCAAAGAAAAATTTGGAAAATGATTCCATAGTAAGGGATGAAATTAAGGAACATAAACGTCACATTTACAGTCAAGAGCATGAATAATAATTTATTTTTTAGGAAAGCTTTTTATTCGACAATCTTGAAGTGTTTTTTTCAATATTGACTCAGTAAAAGTTGATGGAATCCGCAATGAATAATATATATCATTCAAAAATGAATCATACCGGATCATAACAAACATGAAAAAACACAACACTGTCTTATTTCCATACTAGTTGGAATGAAGGAAGTTGAACAAGTAGACGAAACCCGGCAATTTAATTTTTCTGTATCTCAGGAACAGTCATATACCTCACCATTTCAGAAGACATCAATAGTGGGATTACCTTCGATATGAGAGACATAATAAATGAACACCAAGATGGCTTTATATCTGGTAGATCTACCGCTACGAATGTATTGCCCTATCAACACTTTCTTTTGGATAACCTAGAGAAAAAACACCAGATTTACTCTATTTATACTAATTTCTCTAAAGCCTTCGACAGGTTCAATCATAATCTTCCCATGGGTAAGCTCCTAGCATTAGGCATCAATGATAACATGTCAAAATGAATAAAGAACTATTTGGGAAATAGTATTCAATATATTAAATGAGCTGATTCCATATCATCACAATTTTCTGTAACGTCTGGTGTCTCTCAAAGATGGCATATAGGCCCAATACTCGATGTATCGAATGTCATACACTATAGCTATTACTCAATGTTTGCAGACGATCTCAAACTTTATAGGATAGTAGACAACTGTTGGGATGCCAAACTGTTACAGCTAGATTGTAATAACTTATCACGTTGGTGTGATATAAACATGCTGCATTTAAATATAAATAAATATTGCCACATAACATTTTCAAGAACTGTGAAACCTATTGTATATCCATTCAAAATCGAAAACATCAATCTAATGATGACCAATAGCGTTTGGGACTTGGGGGTGTTTTTGATAAAAAAGTAACTTTTAAAGGTCATATTGATCACATTATATTCAAATCAATTAAATGATTGGAATTTTTTTCAACGATCCACAGACAAATTTTCTATAAATACCTTTAAAATATTGTATTGGTCTTTGGTACGCTCGGTTTTGGAAAGTAATTGGGTGATATGGAGTCCTATATATCAGGCAGATATATCAAGGATTGCGAAATTGCAAAACAAATTTCTGAAATCATGTGTATTCAAACTCGCATATCAGAGTTCCGTTTATGAGTACTCCGGTATTATGCTACTTTGAATTTATCTAATTTCGAGCACAGCCGCGCTGAAATTGAATCAAGACTTCTTCATGAAGTTATAAAGGGTGATACGAACTATTCATATATAACACAACTGATTGACTTCAATGTAATTTCAAGAAGAACCAGATTTGTTCAAAGTTCCTTACCATTCTACTAGCTATGGCTTAAAGTAATCCATTACTAGAATGTTCAGGATGGCAAATTTGAATAGTATCTGTATTAATTTATTTGATTCATCCTAATTTTTTTTAAAAATGGGGTTGAATGTATTGACCTACTTTGAAGAAACTGCTAATTATTATTATCAATCACTAGTTCACAGCCAATGTATGAATGCGAAAATGATAGTAAATAATACGTACAAGTGGCAAATATGTGGTGACCTAAAAGTCATAGGACTGTTACTAAGTCTTCAGGGCGGATTTACGAAGTTTTGCTGTTTTCTTTGCCTTTGGAACAGTAGGGCAACAGAGAGCCATTATCAAGTAAAAGATTGGCCTCCGAGAGATAAATATATTCCAGGTCAAGCTAACGTGAAACGTTTTGTTACCTCCATTACACATTAAACTGGGGTCAATGAAAAAATTTGTAAAAGCATTAGACAAAGAAGGTGATGCGTTTAAATATCTTAAACACGTTTTTCCAAAATTAAGTAATACAAAGCTTTGGTATATTTGAAAAATAGAAAAATAAGAAAAATACTAAGTGATCAACTGTTTGATCAAAAATTAAGTAATGTTGAATTAGCTGCGTGGAGTTCTTTCAAAAAATTGTTTCGGAGTTTTTAGGGAAAAAGAAAGTAGAAAATTACGAAACACTTGTAGAAGAACTACTTGAAAACTACTGCAGAATGGGATGTCGCATACCTCTCAAAATCCATTTCTTGCACTCCCATTTGAATTTTTTCACAGAAAATTTAGGTGCTGTCAGTGACGAACAGGGGGGAATATTCCACCAAGACATACTGACAATGGAGCAACGTTACCAAGGCAGATGGGATGCAGCAAAGATGGGGGATTATTGTTGGTTGCTTATGAGGGAAAACGATGAAACACATAAACGAAAGTCAACATTTGCAAAAAGGTTGTTTCTCCATGTGTATTGTAAATAAAGCCTGTTATCCTCAAAATATATTGTTTTTGTCTTTTTTTGATCTTATAATTCCCTATAATATGTGAAACTTTTTGTATAAAATGGAAATAACTATAACACAAAATCTATACGCGATGGAAAATTTTCGATGTTGAATTGGCAGTCAGGATGATTTGAACTCTTATGTATAGCCATTATAATATTAGTCGCAATTTTTTTTCTCATTTGTTGTCTAGTGTAATTTAAAATGCTCATAATCCATTTTTTGAAATAAAAACAAACTTCTTTTTTATTTGAAATGATTCTTCCAAATATCCTAAAAATATTTAATTCCCTATTCTTGAAAGGAATTGTTTCATTCAGTTCAAATAAAAGACCGAAGAATTTTACTTTGGACACATAATTTTTAACTTCCTATCAATTTCATCTCACAACGGCTGGAAACATCAAATTAGAAAATGTAATTTGACAGGTTTTTCATCTAGTGAAACAAAAAAAATGTAAAAATATTTTGATATGTTCATATTTACTCTAAAATGTATTTGAAGACAAGTGCCTATATTCGAATAGGAGTTGTTGAAGCACAGCATTGTCGTATTAAAAAAATCAGATCTTCGAAGCAACGCATCAAGTACTTGCTTGTTGAATTATTGGGTTGGGATTACTAGTGGAGGAATGAGGTGTTGAATATTTCTGTTGAACGACTTACAGAATTGTGGAGAATGATTCATGTATTGATTGTGAATTTGAATCCGCTATTGATAATAAACAATTCATTAAATGAATTGAACACTATTCAGTTGGAGACCACTTGATCTAAAATGTATTTATTACTGAATATAACTTAGTGATAGTTTCAAGATAAAAAATACTAACCTGAATCCATCTATCCTTATTTTCTTGTACCATTTATTCAGAAGAGGTGAAGAACTATAAACGTAGTCCAGCTGAAAAAAAAGATATAAATGACTAGGGTTCAATCTCTTCATCAGTTTACCCTTTCCCATCATACAGTAATGTATATACTCGTATGCTCAAAATTGCAGCTTTTGAAATAAAAAAAATGATGGAAATTATAACCTAGGCAGCAGTGTATTATAATATGTATTCAATAGAAAATGTAGCATGGAAATATAATTAAATATTTCAGTCTTCTTTTCTTATTCGAAAAGTCAGTTCATACAGATAGAAGAATGCGGCTCTAGTAACACACCATTATAATGAAAAAATACAAGACTCATGTTTTATACATTCAAGACTATTTGAAGAAATTGATACAATGTTTGTATAAAATAATATATGAAGTTTTCATTATAGATTCTGTATTCAATTTTGTTGCTATTTTTATTGTCGAAACTCTTTATCGTTCTTATGATAAAGATATTTCATTAGGGTTAAATGAAAATGAATGGAGTATTATTCTTGTCCACACACTTATGTGAATATGAATCTTTGCGTATAGATACTGAAACTCCTGAGTCCAAAATACAACCATCACACAAAATGGACTGAAGCAGATGGAAATTTTAAAGAAAAAAATCAGCAATGGCTCAGATTTTGAATTTAACCTATTTCCATGTTTTTCGATTTTGACTTCATTTCACATTCCAATGGAAATGGTAGTTTGATGGATTGAAATGGGAAAGAATAACTCATGTACCTCACCAAATAACATTCAGAAAATATTTTGTTGTTTATGAATACTATGTACACTCCACTACGTCTAAGTTGTATAATAAATACAATTTTAATAAAAATGCTAAGTAGTTTCGCTTTTGATACTTGCAACTGGGAGAAAATGTCACACCTAGACAACATTATGTATACAGGGTGTCAATTTGAAAACTTTCCACACCATAATTTTTGCTTATATTTATTATTATTATGTGAATAATTCAAATCGAAATGTTATAACATGTACCTACTTCAGATTCAATAATATAACCAAATGAATTTAGTGAAAGAAATAAATGAACGTAGTTATTAGCCTCAACAAGTAATTTTGATTGAATACCCAAACCTGGTATAGTATTATAAACCGGCCTATACCAGTTGTGGCAAATCATAATGAAATTTTGTTTGAGTATACTGTTAGCGTCTTGCATTTATTACTCTTCATTATGCTTGGGTATTTGATACTCTACCTATCAGACACAGAGTATAAATAGTAGGAAATGATATATCATCAGGAAAATAAATTAATTCCGAGATACATTATTTGGATTCTATTGTTGCATTTGAAATGAGTACCGAATTAGGAAAGAGAAACTATGGATATTCGAGAGGAAACCAAAGGCATTTTTATCTAATATGAGTCATCGTTTTTCTTACCTGTGTTTCGACTTCATTTGCAAGTACTTGCCATTCCTTGGTATTTCTATCCAACAACTCAGGGGCCCACGTTACTCCACCCACCAATTTGATGGTTGCTGCCAAATCGCATTCGTTCGTACACACCCCTGGCGTCGTCGGTTTGGGTGTCGTGGTTGTGGTCGTAGTGGTAGTCGTGGATGTAGGAATGGTGGTTTCGATGGTACGAGATGTACTTGAAGTTGCCGCCTTAGCAGCTTCCAAGAGTTTCTCTATCGAAATGGGAGTTGTAGATGGGGTGGGCCAGCCCGTGAATTCGGTTGTGGCTCTGCAGAAAAAAAAAGATTTAGTACGGTTCAACGAAAATATCACGGAACAAAGAAGTGACACCTCTTTTATACTCCTGGATTATATTTAGGAATCTATTCTAGTTTCTGATGTTTTTCATTTACTCAAGTTTGTAGATACATATATTTCACAAGTAAAAAAGATTAATAGTTTTCAGTCAATATGAGGTCCAATAAAATGAAAGTTACCAATTCTAGTTAGGCAAAATATTGTCTTCTCCAGTTTCACAGATTTTATCATCTACCAAATTGGTAGAAAAATTTATTCTATAAATAAAAGTGCCTAAACTGTCTCAAATGTTGATAGATGTAGGTCGAGAGAAATAAAAATCACAAATTTCAATGACGCTGATGAGTAAAAAAACCTAATTTGGAGTTTATTTTATAATTTGATATTTCGTAAACCCATTCATTCACTGGAGTTTGTTGAAGAGTAGCTAAATATATGTATAGGGATATTTTTCCTAATGAATATTATCGATGAAAGTTACTTGTACGTATTTTTCTAGTTGGCGTGATTATGATTTATTAGAGGTACTTTTATAATAATTGTATATGGTTATTATGATATTCTTGATATTTTCAATATGGAAAAGATAATATACACAGCTTATTTTTTTGTACAGATTTTAGTGAAATTCGTAATTATCATTTTTGAGTGAGAACTTTCAAAAACATATAATGTTGCTAGTCAACACATTATGGTTACAGGTACCGTAATGTTCTATTTACCGGCCGAAAATGGGTGAAAGGTAATTTGATTTACTGTGCAGAATAAAATGGAAGTGATTCAAAAGAGCTCCGATATTGAAGGGGTCATATATTTTAGGAGTGATTAATTTTTGGGAAAGAAAGTTTTTGGCTTTCTACTATCAAGATGGAGTAGTAGAAAGCCAAAAACTTTCTTTCCCAAACATTAATCACTCCTGAAAATATAACCCCTTCAATTTAAACAATTTTC
>WOGR01012833.1:0-10051 GCA_015342045.1 Leptinotarsa lineolata | reverse complement strand
ACAAGTTTCGACTTCTGAGGGTTGAAGTTCGTAGCATATTGGTCTACTTCGTTAAATTCTATGCCCAAATTGAAAAAAACTATCGTCGGTGGTAATGAGCTGTGAAAAATTCCATTTTTACTTGTATGGAAGACCATTTGTGGCAAGAACTGACCACAAACCGCTTCTAGGGATAGTCAAGAAACCAATTGAGACATTATCACCTCGACTCTAAAGACTTGTCATCAGACTTCTGAAATATGATGTATCTATAGAGTATATACCTGGAAAAGAACATTACTTACCTGACCTGTTATCCAGAAAACCTATGGAAAAAAACCGAAAATACAGATTACTTGGATGAAAGAGTTATAAGATCCGTCATTTTAGTGTCTAAGGAGAAAGATGTAATTCTAAAAAACAGCATAGGAAAAGATGCAGAAATTGAAATGTTTTGACACTTCATCAGAAACGGCTGACCTGAACATTTGTCATCAGTGAAGAAAATTAAATCTTATTATCCCTATAAAGATGAGATTCATGAAATTGATAATTACGTCTTCAAGGGACAACAGCGTATAATACCGACAAACCTGCGTAGAGAAACGCTAGGTAAAATTCATCAAGGCATCATAGCCTGCCAAAGGAAAGCACCATTCATATTCTGGCCAAGTATCAACGAACATATAGTACAAACAGTATCTTCCTGTTTGACGTGCCTACAGTACAGTAGAAACAATGTCAGACAACCCCTGCAGAACCATCAAGTACCGGAATTGCCATGGCAAAAGATAGGAATCGACTTCCTCCATGTAAAAAATTTCAACTATCTCCTAATCTGCGACTACCACTCAAAATTCATAAAACTGGTTGAAATGTCAAGAAAGGATGCTTCATCAGTTATACAACCATTAGTGTTCGTGTTCAAATCATATGGAAGTGTTGAGTACCATGTCAGGCAATAGACCACCTTTTGACTCGATTAAATTCAACAGTTTCTGAAAGAATTGGACATCTCTCATACCACGTCGAGTCCGTATCATTCCTAGTCTGATGGAATGATCAAAAGACACATACAAACGAAGGATTGATCAGCAAGAGTGACAGACACCCTTACTACCTAGTAATGGAATACAACGGGACTCAGCACGGGTTAGACAATAGGCGGTGAAAGTTGATCGTTTGCCCTCGCGGCTCGAATCACTGTCCCTCCATGCATATATGTAAATCAAAATATAGGTTCTTTCATCAAGCGCTTCCTATCTTCAAATTTAAATGAAGCAAAGTATGAGTGAGAAATTTTGTATTCGTTTGAAAGACCAATTGATGCCGTTTTGTTTGGAATATAATATCGTTCTAATATCCGCCATGACATTTCTAGGTAGAGCGCATCCGAAACATTCAATTTTCCATGACTCTGGCGCATAAATCAGGCTGAATATTACCGATGATATGGATTATGTTGGCTTTGAGGACTACTATGATTTGAGGATTATTCGCATACACCTGCGACTAACGGGGTCAAATCGCATAATCTAGGTGGCCAGTTCACATCACCTCCACATTAGATGACTACGCGCTAAAATCCAATGTGGCATGAGCTGTGCGGCAAGTAGCGCTGTCCTGTTGAAAAAACATGTTGGCATCCAGATCATCCAATTCAGGCCAAATGAAGTTGGTAATCATCGATCTATAGTGCTCGCCGTTGACAGTGATGGCCTGGCCAATGTCTTTCTCAAAATCAAAATCCCAATTGCAAAGACAGGAGCCTTTGCAACTGGGATTTTCAGTCTCTGGAATACTCTTTCTTCGGGTCAATTTTCAGTCCACGTCGACCCTGTGCCTTTTTTAAAAAGCATTCGCAAAGGTGCAGTTTCTTGAGTCACATTTTCAATGAATCTGCTAAGGAAATTTATGGTGCCCAAAAATGTTTGAACCTCTTTGACATTTACAGGTCTCGTCATCTGTTGAATAGCTTCAATTTTTTTATTTACAATTTCAACACCACGTTCGGATAGTTCAAAACCCAAAAAAGTTGTATTATTTGTGGCTAGCTGTAGTTTACTTTTATTAAATCGTATATTAGCTTCTCTAGCTCTGTCCAACAATTTCCTCAGTTGAAGGTTATGTTCATGTATATTTTTCCATATACCAGGATGTCATCGAAGTATGCTATTGTCCCATCTAATCCCACGATGAGATCATTAATATAAAACTTAAATATTTCTGGTGTACAAGAAATCCCATAAGGAAGCCTAATTAATCGATATCTCCCAAATGGGGTTGAGAAGGTGCATAATAGAGAACTTTCTTCTTCTAGTGGTATTTCTTAGAATGCGCTAGATGCATCCAACACCGTGAACCATGTAGCATCCTTTATGTTAGCAAAAACTGTCTCGATTGTTGTTAATTCCAGTCTTTGCCTAATTATGTATTTATTGGGTGGTATCTGTTGCTTCTTCAGTTTTCTGAATAACATCTTGTTTTTCTGAATTTTTCAATACTTCTTCAACTGATTTATGTAGGGCTAATGGAATTTTTCTACATCTAGGGATCTGTGGGATTGCGTTTTCCTATAGATGTATTTTACATTTCTTTTGAAAACAACCTAGGCCTGTAAATACATCTCTATAGCAACTGTATCCAGTTTAAATTCAATGGGTACATTGTTAACTTTTACCTGTTCTTTTCAGATTTTGCTCTTCTACCCTGTTGAGTTCTTTAATAGTATTTTTTACGAGATTTCTATTGTATTCCTCTTCATCTACGTAACTTTCTGTCTCTATTTCTCTTACACTCCTTGCTGTACAGCATACTGCAAATTGATTGTTTTTTACATTTTGAACACACTTTTCCCCATGTAGGACACTTAGCATAGTCATGTAAAGTATTACATCTTCGGCATGGCAGTTTCTTACTTTTTGCAGGTTCGCTTCTGCCGCATTCCTATTACCTTTCTTAATTCTGTGCACTTTCACCGTACTATAGCTACCCGCACACATTGCTTGGAGTTGTTTGCAAGATTCTTCATCTGCTCTACAAATGTCTATGCAAGAACTGAGGGTTAGTGCTTTTTGTTGTAAAAGCTTTTCTCGAAGAGATTCGTTTTTTATACCACAAACAATTCGGTCTCTTATGAGTGACTCCTGTAGATTGCCAAAGTCACAGTCTGCTGCTTTTTGTTTTAGAGAAGTAACATATTGATCAATAGTTTGATCTCCCATTTGCGAACATGAAAAAATACAAATGTAAGTTTCATTTTTCTAAGGAGCATAATACTGTGATAGTTTATCGATAATCACTTCCAGTGTGAGTAAATCCTGGGTTTCATTGAACTTCAGTGTATTATACACACCAAGCCCTTACTCTCCTAAGATATGTAGAAACGTAGCTCTTTGTATTGATACCGGTTTAGTGCTCATGCTTGTAGCAATCCAGTAAAGCTCTATCTGTTGCTTTCATTTCGTCCAAGCTTTCTCAGGATTGTTGCCCGCTTCGAAACTTTTAGGCGGTTGAAATGACACCGACATTCTTGCTTATTTTGGTTTTACCATGTTATATAGTTATATCTTAACTATGTGATTATAATATAAAGTAGAATTATCTTAACCCTACTCAACAGATCATGTTTCATAACTTAACAGATCACTCTGAACACAGAACTCATGTCTATATGACACATGATTTCGTTGTTTTTACACCCAAGGATTAGCATTTCAGTTTTGGTTTCATTCAATAATGAGCTTTCGAAAGTTTGAAAATGATATCAAGATCAGAATTGATTGCATCACAGGAAGTTTTTAAGTCAACCAGGAAAAAGGATTCATAAATATGGGTATCATCAGCATATTGATGAATCTAACAAAATTCAAGATATTTGGAAAAATCAGATAAATAAAAGTGGGCCCAGTAGACTACCCTAGGGTACTCCCCGTGGGACAGTTCTACTTCCAGAAGCCATTTGAGAGCTGCATGGTCCGTTTTCAACAGAAATCTTCTTCCATACACGTATTTGTAAAAGTGCTCTACACCTTTGACAACGGCTAACAGCTCTCGCCTTGTAACACAATAACTGCACTCTGGTTTACTGAGCGTTTTGCTGAAGTAGCCAATAACTTTCTCCTGTGCCTCCTGGATCTGAGAAAGGACTGCTCCAAGTCCCACATTGCTGACGTCCGTATCTAAAATGAATTTTCCGTCCGGTAGGGGATAGCTCAAAACAGGAGCGTTGATCAAAGCTCTTTTCAACTTTTTGAATGAGTATTGGCATTCCTTGAACCACTGGAACTGGATCTGCCCTTCTGTGAGTCGGGTCAATGGTTTGGCGATGTTGGCAAACCCCAGCACATATCTGCGATAGTAGGTGCACAAACCAAGGAATCTCCGAAGCTGATGTATGTCTTTTGGAATGGGCCAGTCCTTAACTGCAGAGACAACGTGGCCAAGGTAAAGGAGTTCTTTCTGGAACAGGTGGGATTTATTGGGACTAAGTTTCAATCCAGAACTTCTCAGACGCATGAATACCTCCTCCAGATTTTTCAAGTGATCGTCGAACGATTTTCTGACCACGATTATATCGTCGAGATACACTAGGCACGTTTTCCATGAGAGCCTCTTGAGAACCGTCTCCATCAATCTCTCGAATGTCGCTGGAGCATTACAAAGCCCGAATGGCATAACCGTAAACTGCCACAATCATGAGCCGATGGTGAAAGCTGTCGTTTCTCGATCTTCTGGGGCCAATGCAACTTGCCAATATCCACTCTTCAAGTCCAAAGTCGAGAAAACTGTGGAGCCGGCTAGCGTGTCTAGAGTGTCGTCAATTCTTGGAAGAGGGTAGCTGTCTTTCTTTGCCACTTTATTTAGTTGACAATAATCCACGCAGAATCTTGTCTACCCATCCTTCTTCTTCACTAATACGACTGGAGAAGACAAGGGGCTGTCAGAAGGTTCGATGACTCCTTCTTTTCCCTCCTCGCTGACTATCCTGTCTGCCTCTTCTTTTTTGGCAAGATAGAGTATTCTAGCTGATTGCCGGATTGGTCGGGAATTCCCAGTGTCGATTCTGTGCCGAACCATATTCGTTCTGCCGCCTTTTCCTTCTGCAATATCGAAGATCTCCTGGTACTTCTTAACTAACTTCCTAAATTTGGATCGGTGGGTTGGTAGTATGTCCTTGGAGGAAATATCAGTCAACTTCTCCAACTCGGACAGTCTCTTTATAAAGGTTTTCCCTTGTATGTTTACTTAGTACTCTTTATGTTTCTTATAGACCCATTTCCAACTCTGGTTCCGTACCTCCACAGCTGATTCAGAGCCTATGTAAAGAGTTAAAGGATCCGTGTCTTGCACACCTATCAATTTTTATGTTGCCCATGATACCTGAGTATCCTGGCACCCAGTATATTGTCCATCTATTACTGTCCTGTCAGTTTCCATAGTTCTATACGACATTTCCTAACCAGTCTTCATGTCACTTTTGGATTTATCAGAGCTTCTAGTGCAGCCTGGCTGTCTGTGTGAAAATATTGACCTGCTCATTTTGTTGTGGCCTCGAACGTTTCGAATTAAATTAAAGCCGAAACGTCGGCAAAAAACAATCGTTTTTTCAAGAAAAATTGTATCCTGTTACCCAACCAACCTTTCTTCTCGAATTTATGTTGGTTAATGTTCCTTGGATCCGTTTGGTTCAGATATTATCCCTTTATACATCATGAAGAGGTGCATGTACGAGTATTTTATTACCATACTTATTCATTCTATATTCAGTATGTCTAAATGAAAAAAAATTCCGACTCCTGAAAGCATTGTTTCATTTCTCCAATTTTTAAATCGGGGAAAAAGATAACGTTGAAAACTACTGAGCTATTTGCATCCAATCTGAAATTAACAAAGTGTTGTACTATTCTGTCACAAAATATATTTCGCGGTTGTGCAATGATCAACATCATGGCTTTGTGCAGGGTAGATCTACAAATACTAATTTACTGTTACGTTTTTCTCCGTGGATTCATCAATAATTGACTACACTGAACAATAATCAAACTCAACTTTATTTCACTTTCGATATAACAACACACTTCAACTATAACTTTAACTATTCGAATGTCTATCGCCTTTTTAGATCGCTCCGCGTACTGCACTGTACTCACTCTAGACTGCCTGATAGGCGAGTGGATAACGCTTATATTTGGCAATCGTAGGTGCTAGATTTTTTTTTGAATACCATCGAACGACAATAACGTTGTTCTCGTCACATGTAGAATGCCGATGAACATCGAAGATTCGCAAAAGTTCACTTGGACTGAGCGCGCTCTTAGCCACGTCACAGAGGGTTTACGACTACCAGTGGCGGACTGCATTTCTTTTTTCAGGGCATGATTTATAACATTACTATTATATCAAAATTATATTGTCTTCAACTACGAGTTCTGTATAGATAGTCTCAGGTTGACTCTATCTATACAGATTCTTTGTATACTACAGGAAGCTTAATGATGTCACCAGAAAGGACAGTTACCCTCTCCCCATAATGGATGACGCACTGAACATCTTGGCCGAATGCAGAGGGTTTCTCAACATTGGATCTAAAAAGCGGATATTAGCGTTTTGCCATGAAGATAAAGAGAAAAAAGTCCGCCTTATCCACCGGCAATGGATTATATCAGTAGATTGATATACACGTAAATTTTAAAAAGTTGATCATAGTACGCAGCATAAGCTAAGACATTATTTAAATTCAAAATTCACACACAAGATGAGAAAGAATAAGAATATAATTTACATATAAGATAATAGAAATACAGGTTGACAATTAGAGTACCGATTGACAATTTGGGGGTACACACACTTAAGTTTCATACACTGTGCCGTCATAGCAAGCTAGATTCATAGTACTCAGTTAGATTATAATAAGCTGCTTTAGTCAATGTGCGCTTTATTGTCGATTTGAAATTAGAATAATTTCTTTGATTTCTCGAGGTAGATGATTGTAGAGTTTGATTCCCAAATAGTCCGGGGATTTTTCAGTACGAGATAGATTGTGTCTAATGATACCAAAATCATGAGCATTTCTAGTAACAAATCTATGATAATCAGAATGTTTTAAAAACCTATGCGAGTTGTTTTTAACATAATGTAGAGTTTTTAATAAGAGAAAAGCTGGTAGGGTTAGGATATTTTTAAAGACATGCCTACAGGTGTTATCATGTGGGATATTGAAGATAAGTCTCATTATTATTTTCTGTTTAATAAATACTTTCTCCTAGTTAACAGCGTTACCCCATAGACAGACATTGTATGAAAGATGACTATAAACTAAAGAATAGTATGTACTAATGAGAGTACTCAAATTCTTTCTTAAATTAAACAATGGCATAAAATGCTGAGAAAAACCCCAGAAGGACAAATAGCCAGATGGATCGAAAAGTTACAAACTTACGATTTTGAAATTTGACATCGGAAAGCAGAGTCACGGAAACACGTAAATCCCGAATATTCTCAAACAGCTCCACGATGGTCCCTCTGGAGAGCATTTCAGAGTGAATGGAACTCTAGCGAGGGTGCGTGAGAGGTACTACTGGGTCAATTGCCGCCGAGACGTGGAGTAATGGTGTAAGCGATATTACCTGTGCTCTTCGAGAAAGGATCCGAAGACAAGGCAAAGAGGAAGGCTGAAGCAGTAACTCATTGGGTGCCCTATCGAGAGAATCGCAATTCTGACCTTATGGTTGTGATGGATTAATTAGCCGTACTCAACTAAGAGGCTAAAAAGGTGGCAGAAGCCTGGTTGCAGAACGTAATTGCCAAACACAGAGTACCCCAGGAATTACACTCGGATCAGGGCCGCAACTTCGAATCGGATCTATGGAAGGAAATCATGACTGTTGGGAATAAAGAGGACAAGAACAACTGCTCTTTACCCACAATCCGATGGAATGGTCGAAAGGCATAATCGCATCATATAACTACCATTTCAATGTTTGTCTCCGAAAACCAAAGAAACTGGGATAAATTGTTTGGTTCCTCTCTTTTTGTTGGCATATAGGAGCTCCCAACATAACGTGACCGGTTATACATCATTCATGTTGTTAACTGGTCGAGAACTGAAGCTTCCGATAGACGTAATTTCTCTTTAGTGATATATTCTTCTACATAGTGGATGAATTTCTGAAATTGTAAAATAAAAAGTTTTGCTGTTTCAAGTTTTATACATTTTATACATATTTTCAATTGATAGGAATCACACGTTAAAAGGTAAGTCCTCGTTAGTCCTTAGCTCGCATATATTTCTCAACTTCTGAGAGTTGTCGTTCGTATGGGGGACGACAGCTGATTAACGGAAAAACAGATTTTAAACTTATTTGACTAGTTTGATATACTCATCACAGGATGTACTTGATTTGTATTGTTTACATCGTCTGTATGAATTTAAAGGACGAATTGAAGATTTATGATTTATGCGAGTCAAAATAAAAACAACCAGTGGCATACCAATTGTAATTTCAATAGGGGAAATATCGTTTTTGATTTTGAAAAGTGAAATAAAACTCAATATTATGCACTTACATTTACACTTATTCTTTAGAATACTTTTAATGGATAGATATTGACATTTTTTATCATTTTACCTTTGTTGTATTATTATTTTTATGGTTTGTATGTATGTATATTAGGAAATCTCATTTCAGATCAATATTTTATTTCAATCGATTTAGAGATACATATATCTTGAAAACAGTATAGAATTTCAATACTAATAAAATGTTTATACTGAGAACATTTCGCAATTTATCAATTACAGATACCAGAAAGCTTGGAGAGACTATGTCAAATTCAGGCATTTATTGGCCAATATGTCTAAACCAACATATGAGGATAAAAGAAAATTAGAAGCAAAAGAAAATAAATTGCTAGAAATGCGAACACAAGGAAAAATGAAGAGAGATGTTACAATAGCTGTCTCTTCAGAAGGATTTTATAAAACAGGAATAATGTGTGACATTATACAGGTATGTCTGGTAAACGTCTGGTAAACATGAGATTAAGGAAAGGTATTTTCAACTTTTTAGTCTGCAGTCTGCAACCTCACAAATAGAACCAATTTATATATAATTGGTTCTATTTGTGTAATATAATGACACACATTTGTGTAATATATGACACACATTGCTTCTCTGATCGATATTGTATGTTCATAATTAGGTTTCAATCAAATTGTTATAATTTTAGCATGCAATGTTGATCCCAGTGTTGGTTTGCCATTTGCGTTTTCATCACTCCCTCAATGTGTTAGAAGAATCGATATGTTACAAATTCAAGAATCGTGCTCTACTACAACTGGCACTCACTCATCCGTCGTATAGAGAAAATTTCGGGACGAATCCAGATCATGCCAGAAATAGTTTAACCAACTGCGGCATACGTCAACCAGAATATGGCGACAGAAGGATCCACTATATGAATACTAGAAAAAGGGGTATGTGAAAATGAATATAGATTCTGACATCAAAGATTATTTTTCCAAGATTTCTGTCTTAGTGCGGCAAGCCGGCATGATCTTGAGATTCTAGAGTAGAGAGGGCATCATTTCACCATGGACTCCAATAATCAGAACAACCATTTCAACAGAGTGGTCCGAATAGAGTCTGCGGAGTTCGAAGAGAACTCCTGTTTTCGGACGGTATTCGTCTCACCAGGAGCTGAGAACTCCACGACGAATGTTGTATGGTCGAGAATAACTACATCAGGCGTATTAGCTTGTATTAGCCTTAGGTCTCTGGCGCCTCGCGGCATGTCCTGCACCTTGTGTCAGGTACCTCTATACTTATCACGAACTGTGGTAGACTAAAGTGTTAAATACACCATCCTGGTAGGTAATGATGAACCTCTCAGGTTCCGACCTCAGCCCACTTGACCTGAGGAAAACTATAGTCAGGCACTTTGATAAGCCGAGGTCTCCAATGATGTTATTATTATCATTATTATTATTATTAGGGTATATTCAAATCTACAGAATTTTTCAAGTCTACCATGAACCGAATTCTGCAAAAATAGATCGTCTGTAACATAT
>WOGR01012832.1:0-10052 GCA_015342045.1 Leptinotarsa lineolata | reverse complement strand
GAGATAGAAAATAATAATTTTGAAACTTTTGTAAGAAGATATTAAACTTCTGCTGTGAGTACTGATTCTGTGTGAATCAGTACCTTCCACTTGCATAGAGAGTGGAGAGACGTGTGGAACATGAATTCTCATATACTTCAAATGAGGAAAACATAGAACTCACTGTTTCGAAAAAACGAAAAGTGCTCAAGAGGCATAGGATAAATAAATATTGCCAATCATGGGAAGAAATTCCCTATGAAATACCCTATGAAGATAATTCAAGACTCAAATGAATTTAAAGTGCCGTAGGAAACTATGAGAAAAATAATATATCATTTTCCAATAATTTTTTGGTATGTCTCTGTTAATAGTCGATGTGCGTTCAAAAAATTTTCAGTCAAATTTCGAGAAATACTCTATAAAGATATTTCACAACTCAAATGAGTTGGAAGTGCCGTAGGAAAATGTATGAGAAAAATAATATGGGTGGTACCCCCTACTCAGCCGCTAATTTTTAATGAGATAAACTCCCATTAAATATTACCGTTGCCCAACAAGAACCACGAGGAGGTGTAGGGGTATCTCTTGTCAAAGGATGTTGGAAGGTAGGATCAGGATTCAAAAATAATAGAAGGAAACGTGTGAGGAAACATGAATAAATACAAAAAATTGATAATGATGGAAGGTATACAAAATACCAATGAAAACTATCCACCTTTAACAATTTAGATAAAAAAGTATTTGTCTTAGTGAAACTGTATAAAGTGAGGAACAATTATAATAAAAAATCTAAGAAATTTTCAATCATTCATCACAAATAATGATATTTCCATTCTATATGATTATAATAATAAATGGATAGTGAATGTGAGAGGGTGAAAGACCAAAATGTGTTCATGAAAAAATATATCCTCTCACTTTTCTTTGACATAGTCCTGTAAATATCTGTTCATCAAATTCAATTAGGTTGGATAGTTTCCAATGTAACACAACAGTCATAAATTTCTGAAAATATAATAATATTCATGTTCGAAATGGTTGAATAAATAATGATATAAATAGGTAACAAAGTATTCAACATGAATAAAACTGAAATAACATTTTGTTCAAAACAAAAAAAATAAAAAAAAACATTCTATAAAACAATAACATAAATAAAATATTCAACATGAATAAAACTGAAATAACATTTTGTTCAAAACAAGAAAATAAAAACATTCTATAAAACAATAACACAAATGAAATATTCAACATGAATAAACCTGAAATAACATTTTGTTCAAAACAAAAAAATAAAAACATTCTATAAAACAATAACACAAATAAAATATTCAACATAAAAAACAAATAACGTTTCTGTTAAAATAAACAAATAAATATATAATTTCAGATAGCATTTATCATTTTGATTGTCAATATTTGGAACACAATAGGCATATACCGAATGTGTATTGAAACGAGTCCAAATTAGTTTCAGAAACGACACACTTCACATGACTGATCCTGTGACAGCTACTACATTTTACGCTACGTGATGACTCATTAACTTCAATTCCGCAAAACAAACATTTCTGGGACATATTATCAGAAGAACTAATTATGTTTTTCAATCCTTGTCTATAATTCATTATATTAATATTATTACTCAAACTTTCCCTATTCACAATTTTATTGAAAAAATATATTATAAAAACTCCACAATTGTAACCATCGACTTGTTTATCATGATCCTTAATTTCAATTGACCAATTTGAAATATCTACATCACATTTATTGATTTCATTATAATATTCTAGAAAATTTATAAAATATCCAAGATATTTAGATGTTTCACTACTTGTACTCTTGAATGGATTCATAAAACAAAAATTCTTGCATTTAATATCTACAATTGCTAAACAGAAATGTTCCGAGTGAGATTGGTCTTTAGTGTCTGAAATATTTTGAAGTATAGGAAATACTATAAGGTCCTTTTCAAATGAGAAACTAACATGTGAAGGGTGATTCTGGCCCTGGCCATATAAAGAAATTCTTGTAGAAAGCATACATGTAATGATTTGAAAGTTTGCCACTGCATTGAATATATTCTGACATATATCTACGATGAAATTTGTCACTCGAAGCTTTCCGGATAATATATCAAAGTCTTTATTACAAATTTCAGTTACGTCAGACCTAAATTTTGAAAAATATGAAATGTATCTTTTTCCAATGTCTCTCCATGATAAATTGATAGATCCCTTTCTGGTCTCCATTTTATAAAGCTAGGAGTAGGTGTTGCATTTGAAATACTAGGTAACATGAAATGAAAAAAATCTACGTAATTTTGAAAGCAACCGGACCCAACAAATTTTATCCCTAAAAATGCGCATTAATTTGATTCCCTTAAATGTTTAAATTATAAAATCGCACCAATCTCTATCTGTAATTTCAAGACTACCTTGAACTTGATAATCAGTCCCCCAGAACAGGCTTCATTTGGAATCAGATTTCTACAGGAATATGTACATTTAACTTCAATTAGGCCATCATTCGATACTGATCCATCAGGTGATCCAGCAATAAATTGGTACATTTTGTGAATTTTTAAACGAGACTTGTCGCATCCCCTTTTAGTCATTAGTTCATATTGGGCAATAGCTTCTTTCTCATTGTTTATACCGTGTTTTATTGAAAAATAATTGATATTAGTAAGATTAAAAATTCGATTTAAAATTGTAATCAAACTATTGTCACTTCTGCTGTTGAATACCTATTCTTCCGAAATTTGATGCAGTTACGCGTTCGCGTCTTTCCTGAAACCAAATATGGGAGAGTCTTTGATCTCAGGTCTCTACATCAATCTGATCTAATTGCTCGTTAGTTTTTATATAATTTTGATTGAAAAATGAATTATAAATGCTGTATATTGAAAAGTAATTGATGTTTGTTGTATCTTCGAGATTTTCACTGATAATTTCAAAAATTGATTATCTGCAGTTTAAGGTCCACAAAATTTACAAAAAAAATACCGCTCAAACTCGTATCTAAGTCATCAATACACATTAGATGTACCCACCCGTTGCAATTATCGCATTGTACCCTATCAGCTTTGAATTCTAATTTACCTAGTTTACAATAAATACATAAATTTAGATCAGTGCCTTCAGTTAACTGAAATGATTGGGAAGTTTTCAGTGGATGTTTTAAGTGATTTTACCAAAAAAATGTTATGTAGAACCTTTTTTTCACTTTTTCCATATTTCTTGTGAAACAAGACCGTCATCATGTATCTTAATTGGACCATCTCTACTACATTTCATCTCAGGGATTGCTGGTAATTGCTACTGCCACAGCTACGGTCACTCTTGTTTAGGTATTCCAGCGATTTCTTTTTTTCTGTATTTTTTTTTTTGAAGGGATATCAGACTTTCCAGTTGGATGTCAAACTTGAGAATATTGGATAGTTGGTGAATTTAGCTATATTTTGTTGATAACGTACACCGGTTCTGAATAAATCTTTTTTTTTTTGAACCCGTTGTTTCCATGTCCTTTGGTAAATTAGGGATATAGGTACGTAACTGAAGGTAATTTGTGGGTAAATTTACCTGGCGCCCTATATTCTTGCCTAATATCTGTTCGTAACGAATCACTTCCGTCTCCACTGAGTGTAGCCGCAAATACCCACTTGACTTTATTTTAGTTTGGTCAAGTACAATGTGTCTTCAGGGAATCTGAAGGTCACACATAAACGTCTTGATAGTTCTCAACGAATATATTCGTTACTTTTATGTTTTGGAGTACAAACTGAATTTTTTGTATAAATAAATATTCATATAGGAAAAATTTTACTCACCATATGAGTTCTAGTCTTTATGTGAACTGTGGAATGCGGAGAGCGATTCATTCATACTTTCAATGGGGGTTGTTCGTCATTACATTTTATATTTCACCGTGTGACTGTTTCTACAAAATTTTTATTATTTTCAGTAACTAATGACTATTGAAAATTCTTAATTTTCAAAATGTACATGCTACGAAAGTATTCGTTATTTTCATGTGACCCTCTATACTGAAATGTGAATGTTCTAAGTAACTTTCAATTCATTTACCACAAATGTATAAACGAAATTGTTTGAACTTTGTCGACAAAATGTAAAATTTTAGCCAATAAAGATTATCACTCATGATCATAATCTTCAATTCATCCACAAAATTCATACACAAATGTAAACAGTAGAAATTACTTACATCCTGCAAGAAATATATCGGACTAGTCAGCTACATAAAAAAGTAATACAAAAGACAAATGTAGAATTTTGTCATAACACATTTAAATGTATACAATGTATAAAGTAAATTAAATGTATAAAATGAATACCACAACCATTATATTGATATGTAATCATCTTAGAATTTAAGGAATTCATCCACCATATTGCTGTAGAGAAATGAATGCAAATCAGATTTAATCCTCATTTTACTACTAGTATTCGTATCAATAAAATTATTTAATATATCAGACGTGACCGACCTAATCGCAAGCGTTATTCGTTCTTTTAAGTCATTCAGATCTGAAAGTTTAGTTTTGTACACATTGCTTTTTACATATCCCCATATTGAATTATAGTTGTTACAAAGTATTGACACTAGTACCTACTTTGAAACTGTTATTTGTTCTGACAAGATCACAGTAAAATTTCGTTTGATTTCTGGAATTCAGGCGTGGGGTACGGAAGTTGATCATTTCTAAAAGAAGGGCAAACAAGATCTTATTGTTCAGCAATTTGTGAAGAAAGGAGATTGTGACAAAAAGTTGTCGTGTAATCAGAGATATTACATTAAATTGATTCAGAAGGATTGAATAGTTGGTTCCCCTCTGATGATATATTCCTGTGACCTTGAAAGACAGATATTTGAAAAAAAATTTTTGATCAGAATACCATTTCAACACGCCATATTCTACTTTAGACCTCACATAGGCGTTAAACAGTGTTATAATCGTATTAATATTCTTGAACTCAAAGCCCAGCATTCGATTCGCTGATGAAATAGCCTGGTCTATGTGGGAAGTGAAAGTGAATTTATAATCAAAAGTGATTCCAAGATCTGTCATCTCATCTACTTGACTAATTGGAATGATGTCAATAACATAAGACAATTATATTTTATTCTTTTTCTAGAAAATGATGAAATTCAACATTTCGATATGTTCCAACGTAGATGATTTTTGAAACACCAGTCGAATACTGAATCGATTTCATTTTGTAAAATTAAGCAGTCTTCATAATTGCCAATTACTTTGTATAGCTTTAGATCATCAGCGTTAAGAATTGTTGGGCAGTTCATCATTTTCGCCAGGTCATCAATGAAAAACAAAAATAAAAGAGCCCCCAGGTTCGAGCCTTGTAGCACCCCTGAGCTAGGTGTGTTCAAAGAGGACTGAAAACCTTCATGTTCCACGTATTACTTTCTGTCAAAGAGATAGCTTGTATAAAGATCAATTAAACTTCCAGAAAAGCTAAACGATGATATTCGATGGACGAGGATGTAAAAAGCAATTTAATCAAAAGCCTTTTGCATGTCCGTATCAACTACGTCAACCGTTGCATTTGGTCTGAAGCATCAGAAACATGATGTGAGAGGCATGCAAGATTGGTCACACATGACTTTTGTTCCACGAACCCAAGCTGATCGTCCGATATTATATTTCTGATTAAGTTATAGATAAAACCATATAGAATTATTTCGAAAAGTTTGAGAAATTGCTTAAATTGACCTATAATTTTTCATCAAGGTTGCGTCTCCTTCCTTCAAGATAGAACAACCACGTTACCAGGAAAAGTAGTATCCAAATAATAGTTTCTTACTTATCGGAAGTAATGTGGTGGTGCTCCATCTTGTTGGAATACAATATCCATATCGAATTCATCAGGATTCGCTTCGAAGATTTCAGTGATGAGAAGGGGGTCAACAGTAGTTTCCAGCATATTCAAATACAGTTCCCCTGTTAAATTTTGATCAATAAGTCAAGATGGAACTTTCAAGATGGCTCCCAGTCGCCATCTTGAAAGGTTCATCTGTCAATTTCACTTCAAAATGAAGTATTCATGTATTAATTTCATTATTTCAAATTTCAATTTTTGAGCTGACCCGTTCAAAAAATAAAAGAGTGGGGACATTAAAGAAGTGCACTGAATAAACTATCACATATCGAGTAGATATTATGTGATAGTTCATAAGCTTTTTGTGTGATTATTATCAATTGTAATCACGATAGTTGCCGTAGGGAAACGTTCTTCGAAAGTTTTGCCTAGTTTTAGTTAGAATGCATATACTGAATGTTTCAATCAGCAAACATAACCACTCCTGTAAGGAAATCTCTTCATATATTCGTAAATTAGATTCCATTCCTTCAAAATACTGGATAGATATATCAACTGATTCAAAAAACTGAAACAATAAAATTGATTATTTCAGAAAACTTTCACACTCGAACGAGCCAAGTAAATTATTCTACGATTTAAATTTAGAATAGAGCGTTATTAAATACGCCATGTTTTTTCTATTTTCATTGCAGTGTTTCATTCAGAACTAACAAGCAGATAGTACGTAGTTCATCGTGAATATATTAAAATTGGCGTATTCCATTCGTCTCATCCAAAAATTCAGCAATACAAGAAGTGTAATATTGTTGTTTCGAAAATATGTCTGTGTCAGTTTGGCTATTTTGGTTTTTGATTTTGAAATTTTTTCGTGGTAAGTTGATGTTGACACTTCTTCACACGTGTAGATTTTCTCACAACACTTTTCTCTTAACACTCCATACTTTTGTTATAAATGAATTAACAACGATCAATAACTCCGTTGGTAATGTTGGTACATTTAACCTACTGATAAACTGCCGGAAAATACTTAATTAAAATTTGAAAAAAAATGTAATGCCAAGAAGTAGAGAGTAGTATACAGAAAAATTTTTTAAAAAACCTTAAAATGAACTCAAGATAATTTGTTTAAAAAAATATTTGAATTTTCGCGACTTGACTTTTCTACCTCTGAAATATTCTTCATAAATTTGAGATAAATAAGTAAACGAAATGTTTTTCAGTATGTTAACAGCTCAACATTTATAGAAAACGGGTGATAGTAGTAACAGGGAAAATATAGAAAATATGGAGCAAGTCATCACAGAAAAATTTTAAGGAAAAGGGAGCTATTACTTCTTCCTAGAAATAAGCTGTTCAAAAAATAAGGTGAATTTTAATTTTTCTCAAGAAATATTCGTTTCTTCATTAATTTTTATTTCCCCCCCCCCAAATTAATCCTCCTCAGATATAACACATCTATGCCCACGTGTTTCCCAATTCTCGAAGCACTTCTGATATGTACTTTTTAGTATATCCTTGAGGTCTCTCAGCGACTCGCTTTTTATCTCCCCAATCGTTTCAAAACACCGTCATTGAATGGGTCTCTTAAATATTGGGAACAGAAAAAAAGTCGCAGGGGTGCAAATCTGGTAAATATGGTGGCTGAGGCATGATTACGGTGTTGTTTTTGGAAAAAAATTAATAACAAGCAATGACGAGTGAGCAGGTGCAATATAGTGATGCCAAAGACCTGTATTGTTTCTCCACAATACCGGGTGATTTTTTTGTATTGCTTCTCGCAAGCGGGGCATAAATTTCAAGATAATACTTTTTATTAATCCTACGACCACGTGGCAAAAACTCCTGATGCACAACGCTACGGTAATCGAAGAAAACAATGAGCAAAACATTGACATTAAGCTTGGCTCTTCTAGGCTCTTCGATTGGGACGATTGTACTTTGATTTAGATGTCATAACTATATACCCATAATTCGTCACCAGTTATGACCTTTCAAAGCAAATCTGGATCGCCGTTGACGTCATTCAATTTTTGAGCAATGCCCATGTGATGTTTTTTTTTTTGTCGAAATGCAGGAATTTCGGAACTAACTTCGCTGTCACAAGCTTCATGTCCAAAATTTACGAAAAAATTGCATGGTATGCTCCAACCGATATGCCCTAAAACAAAAACCAACCGTGTTTTAAAAAATTTCAACAATTTGTATTCCAAAAACGAATGATTTTTCGATAAATAGAAAAAGTTGTTTATTTTGAAGACATCCACCACATGCTTAGTTTTTGTAATGTTCTCAGCAACTCCACTTAGCGCCCTAGGAGCTAAGTAATATGCATCGATATAGAAAATTGCAAATATCTCGAAAACGATCACCTCCAGCGTTGTTGAGGAAGTGTGCCCTTTTTACTTAGAAGAGGTGTGGAAACTAGTTTTTTCCATCAAAAGTACCAAAAGTTCACTGTCAAAAAAGTAAGGGAAATTTTAAATAAATAATGACAGCGTACGCAGAGCCCTCTAGGTGTTATATAAAAATCAATACTGAACTATGATTTCTCACGCCAAAAAAACATGGGTACCAAATTTCGTGCAAATAACTTATGTTTTGCAAGTTATTTTTAAAAATAGAACAAAAAAATTCAATTTCAACAACCTGTATCTCCTAAACGATACTGACACAAATTTAAATGTACTTTTTTTCTTGAAATTGTCTCACGAATACTTCATTAAAATATTTTAACATACTTATGTTAGACCCTGTATATTCTACAAAAGTAACATAAAACTCCAAGGATTCAGAGTCCATCAAAAATATGTTGACTAGGTATGTCTCTAGAAAGTCAATCAAGAAAACACTCAATGGAGTTTTGAATGGGATAAAAATAATAAATTCGCATGTCACACGAAAAAAATGTTTATCTTGTGTGCCACTCTCCAAGCCTTATTCAACATTCATTGTTAGGAAATATCACGATTCAAAAAATTATTTATTTATATTTATAACTCATGAAATTTTCAAAATTTTATTTCTTTCAGGAACAAATTTATTCAATGTGGCTGCTCATGAAATCGGTCATTCTTTGGGATTGTCGCATTCTAATGTGGAAAGTGCATTGATGTATTCATGGTACAAGAAAATGGACAACGGTTTCGACTATGAACTACCAGATGATGATAAGCAAGCAATACAGTATTTGTATGGTGAGTACAATAAATTCCTTTGGTTTTCATGATTTTAGTGTATTGGAAATATTTTTTGGTAGTGGTTTAATGGAAAGGAGTTATTTTGGTACAAACCTCATGTTTGTTACTTTCTGGGACTCTTCATCTCAACCACGAATTGAGAATAGCTGAAAATGTAATTAGTTTTTTGAATTATAACTAGATCATAGACAAAAAATCCTATACAAAGATTCTTTCGACGTTTATCTGACTCAAGAAAGAATGACAGTAGAAAGCATAATAAAAAAAAATCTAGATGCAACAGGATTGCATAAAAATCCCATACACTTCAAGAGCAAATAGCGTTTGATGTTGGATTCAATCATAATTACTATCGTTCAGGCCAATCTCATCTCGCCTACACAGTAGGTTTATGGACTGACACCTATCAGAAACCAACTACTTCCCTGGCTAATACCACGAAGGGCGTTGGATTATATCCGACAGGTGTCAGTGCAGGATTCTTCACAGAAGCTATTCCAGCATATGATGTTGGCGATACAACTTCCGGAATCGATTTTTAATTATTGGAACACACTTGCAGACCGGTTTCGGGCTGTTTGGCCACTCCTTCCAGGGTATCATTCTTCGAACTAGGCAGAAGCGAACATCCGAAAACGTCGCCCCATCTGCCTGTCGATGTATTAACCAACTGCATATCCACATGGCCCAAGACCTCGCATAACGACAAAAAAACTTTCGTTCCTTTAGTACGTGGGCATACTTGAAGACTGGCTTTAAATCAAATTATCTAAATGAACAATTCGTTCAGGCCAGTCTCATCTCACCTACACCTGTCGATGTACTAACCAGGCAAATGAGGCGACGTTTTCGGACGTTCGCTTCTGCCTAGTTCGAAAAATAAGGAAGGAATTCGATTTTTAATTATCGAAAATCATAGACTTTAGGTTGATGATAGACACTACCTTGCACTGACTAGTGGCCAAATAGCCCGAAACCGGTCTGCAAGTGTGTTCCAATAATTAAA
>WOGR01012831.1:0-10052 GCA_015342045.1 Leptinotarsa lineolata | reverse complement strand
AACAGACATCACAGACAAGTCTGTCAACTAGAAGATTACAATGCCTTGCGGTCAACTACAGCAAAAGGTGTCCATCGCAGAGCAAATCTTTCAGTTAGATCACGTCTATACTGTCAGTTCCAAAATGAATACAATGAAACCGACGTTCGAAGAGCAAATAAAACTAAATAAAAACATCATCTACATATGACAACTGACACTAATAAAATTAGAAATATATTCGGTTTTAAAATTGAGAATTTCTACGTCAATAATATAGCACCTCAATCCAATTGGAAACGACTAGTGGGATAATTTATAAATGGTCGAGGATAATTATGGGTCATAACTATGTGCGTGGTGGATTATATGACAATTGAGCTGTGGCAACACCGTACTAATACTAAATGTCAATCTCAACAAAAACAAATGTTATAAACGTTTTTGTAATTAGGATAAAAAAATGGACAATGAGAACTCTGTAATATACGGTTTAGAATTTCAAGTAATAAATAATACTCTAAACCCGCATTCCACTTTAAATATTTAAATGTTTTTCTAGGCTAGAGCCCTTGCACCCCAACTAGCTGAAATAGAAAAAATCAAATTCATAATTGGAACACAGTCTTTGAAACAAGCAAATAACCAGATTCATTTGATAGAGTTCAATGAAGAAATATCTACAATTAAAACTTCAGTATATTGCTTCATATTTAGTAGAAGTTTTTAAAGACCAATGTTTTCTTCAGGTTTTTCATCATTGTGAAGGGGAAATTTGGAAGATTACCACTAGCCCTATTGACCCCCTTAAGTTAGCAACATGTTACAATTCCATCACCAGTGAAAGTAATTGTATGATGAAAACGGCTATTCGGAAACTACCCGAAACTGAAAATCCGGAAAATATTGAAAATTTAGAAATCATAACCAAGCTTGACACGACAAACTTTGGGAATGATATCAAAACCACAGAGTTTCATCCAAATGAAAGTGAAACAGCTGTAACGTTGACAGACACCCATGTTGTCCTTTGGGATGTATCTCAAACAGAGGGTAGAAGTGTAATCAATATATCCTTAGAAGGTAAAAATAGTCCAAAGTTTACTAATGGAAAATGGAATCCTCATCAAAACTGTAGTCAGGTAAAACTCTAATTTTTCCAAACAATCTACAAATCTTCATTATTAGTTAATAAATAGTTTTTTCTGACAGACATTTGCTAGACCCTTTCGTTTAGAGTTGTAGGAAGAGGTAAATGTTTTGAATCTTATTCAAAATGTATATTTTCCTAAATCTTTTTTAGTTCACAACAGCAACTGAGACACATTTAAAAACATATGATATAAGATCAGGAGACTTAGCATGGAGTATAGACAATGCCCACAGCCAGTTGATACGAGATATAGATTACAATATGAATAAGCAATATCATCTTGCCACCTGCGGAGATGATGCTTTTCTGAAAATTTGGGATTTCAGACAGACCAGCATGCCAGTATTTTCCCGAAGCGATCATTCCCACTGGTATGCAAAATTCAATAATTTGAGTATCAGTTTACACTAATCTATATTTTTAGGATATGGTGCGTTAGATTCAACCACTTCCATGATCAACTAATTCTCACATCCAGCTCAGATGCCAGGGTTCTTCTATCAAGTGCCGCTAGTGTCAGTTCAGAAAACACAAATGAGAGCTGCATTTCAGATGATAGTGATGGACTTGAAACCAAACAAATGTAATTAATATATAGAATGCCTTTTTTCATCAAATATTGATGAGCTTAAAAAAAACAAGAACTGAAGATATCTACAGAAAAACTGTACAATATTGACGAGAACAAAATCAGAGCTGGTAGGCTGTGAACAAATGGAACCAGAAGTACCAAACGTTTCGTCTATTACTGCAGCAAACATCATCAGTGGTATGTGCGTCGTCAGTCAGTCTTTGCTAGAATTTCGAGATATAACCTTTGTCCTCGCAGTCAACGCATATACTTCTGATAATGTATGCCCCAGTATTGTGACTCAGGCTGTGAAAGCCTCTGTTTTTGTATTACGCTGTACACTAATGCATCTTTCTACCATACAATGGTGAAGGATGATTCGACATACTTTTCAAATTGAAACTTTCCAGTATACATTGCCGAAAATACTTTTTCTTACTTCAACTGTCAAAAATGGAGATGAAAGCATTATTATTATTCTCATTCTAGGTTGAAGGATGGCCCTCTTCAATGGTGTGAGCATGAAGATAGTGTATATTGTGCTGAATGGTCTCCTGCCGAACCTTGGGTGTTTGCATCTCTCAGCTATGATGGGAGGCTGCTAATATCTCATGTTAAAAAATCTTTGAAATATCAGATAATGTTATGAATTGTATTACAGAGATGCAAGATGTTTATATTTAACATACAGGTATGATTATTCCAAATAAAAATATAATCAACCCATAATATTTACAAGATTTATATTTCTCATTTGAAAAAAAACCTCTACTACCAAATTTTCTCGTTTTACTATAGCTAGGTTTAACAAAAAAAATGAAAAGCCATAAGTTTTCAGCTGACTATATGGAAAAAGTTTAATAAAACTCAAAGAGATAAGTTTGAAAAACAAATTGGAAGGGAAAACGAGAGATGAACAAATGGACTACACAGAAGGAGGGTCTTGCATGGGGTTTAAAATGTGTGGGTGGATTTTTTCTCTAAGCAACTGTCATCCCCAAACGAATGAAAACCTCAAAAGTCAAAACGTTTATGAGCTAAGGATCGACTTCTTACTTCTCAACTGCGATTTTTATATGGCTGCAACTTCTGGCATGGGCATAAAAACTTTCATTGGTTTGGGAAATATGCCAATTACGAAAAGCTACAATTTAAATAAACATAAAGGGTCTAGATGAAACCAATACAAGATTGTGCAGAAAATAGTATTCATATAGAGAATAACAACATCTGAAACCTCAACTCAATGTCACAAAAATTACTTGAGATATTTCTGGAACAAAATTTAAAATCTGGAAACATGGCAAATATGAGAGTGGCAGTTAAGATTAAAAAAAATCTTATTTTACTAATCGCGATGGATTAAAAAATATTAACGTTCCTATTCATTATGGTAAAAAAATTTGATAATTACTGGTGTGAAGACTAAAACATGATTATATCTATATCAAAAAGTAAAGCAATTATTTTTGATTCCAAAGAGTGATATGAACTTAACCTCTAAATTTTGAAAAAAGAATATAAAATATTGGCAATAAAAATGGAATTGTGAGAGATGCATGACTCAGCAAGAACAAACAATACCAAATGAAGATATGAATATTAGTGGAATTAATGGAACATACAATAGAAGCAATTACAATGAAATACATGAAGATCAGAAAATAGATAGATAACAGAATGGGATTCCAGAGCAAGAGAGCATTGTATTGCTTTAGTATTAGAAGTAAAAATCGCTTGAAAATAATTACTTTAATCACCAGAACTTTGCAGAGTCTTGATCACATGCTTAACTATAGATTTTTGAACAAGTGGCACAATTTCTTCACACCCTTTCTCAAGAACTCCGATGACCTCGTTCATCTTTTCCAAAGAAATGCTTCCTGACTGGTGAAACTGAGATATTTGTTTATGTGTATGTAGCATTGACACAACAACCACTCCATGCTCCTTATTTTCTTTATTCTCAAATATTGGAACCTCGCACAGGTTTTGTTCTACTAATGTTGGGTCTAACAGCATGACATTATTTTGGATACCCACTGTTACTGATGTGATCATGTCATACATCGGTACTCCTGCATGAGATAATGCTAGGCCGGCAGCTGTAATGGCAGCACTCAGACACGAACCGTCATTCTGAAGAACTTCAGCATAAATATCAACTTGGAAATTTGGAAATTCGTGTCGACAGACTGTAGATTCTAAAGCTTGTTTCATTAAAGCACTGTATTGTTTTTCTTCAGAATCTTGCTGGTGCAGGCGGCGTTTAGTGCAGCTGAAAGGTGCAAATTTGAATTCGCAGTATATTTCGCCTTTCAGAGAATAATCTTGTCTGTTAGGAATCTCTCGTGGATCAAAAACTGAAACTATCACCTTGGTTTTATCCAGTTCAATATATGCAGAACCCTTAGCTTGACTGACAATGCCGGATTTCAGGACTGAAAACAATCAGATATTAGTTTTCCTCGGCAACTTCTTCGAAAACTCACAAATTTTTCGGTGCTCCAACGGAGCCCTAGAATCATTTCGTTTTCCATCTTTCAAAATTTCCTTGAATTTTTTAGAGAGTGACCTTGTGTTTAACTTAGAAAACAATTGATAAGGCACCGTATCTTCCGGACCGTTTATTCTCTTGTGGTCGATTGGCATTTTTCGAAAATACAAAAAAAAATAAATGGAACCTAACCTTACCTAACCTAACTCTCAGAGCAATAAAATAGTTGCGTTTTGTTGGCATCGGTATTGAGTCGAGTCATTCCCGCTAAAAGTTATTTTAATCCTGCTCTTTTAATCCAGCAGAGATAGCGAATAATTTTGATATGACTGACAATCCTTCATGTGAAAAATTCAATCTTGGCATTATTTTCGAATTTTCATTGGTAGTTTCAGCATGACGTCAGTTTTCCTATCTGGCCAAACGTTAAAATGAATATATTAATAATAATTTGATATTATAATCGGGAGATATAATTGTCCAGATACACCTACTAGACATTGAAACTGAGCCAGATGGTAAAACTAAAAAAAAAACGATCTGTCAGTTGTTATCATATACTGTTCCGTGAGTGAAAGTTAGAGAAAGTGGTTTGTGGTGAAAGTGATTCATTTTACCTATTCATTAGTTTCTTTTGACTATAATATGAGCATAAAAAAATCCTAAAACAATAAACATAACCTATGATTAAAATTCAGTTTTGTTAGCTGGTTAAGTAGCGGTGGAAATTTTTCCCTGGGTGTCATCGGCATCAACTGCTTGGTCATTGGCCTCGTGTTCTGGGTAAGTAGTATCAATAACTCCTCAAGTTTTCTACGGATCATGACTATTCGCATGGTTATAACTATCGACATAGGTTATATCGATGGTTATAACAAACACTCGATTCAATCTGAATGACAATTTGAGATTTGTGATATTATTTCTCATTACAAAATTTTATATGATCATATGATCGATGGAGTATTTTCGTACAAACAGAATTGTATTTTATAATTTTTTTTTGGATGCAAACATTTTTTACAACTATTTGAGAATGACTAAGGTTAAAGAATCAATTATTCTGTCAGTAAGAATGTGTTATGAACTCTTCTCCAAGGATAATGATGTGGGAGGGAAAAACTGCACAAAAAAATAATAATTTAAAAAAAAAATATTTGGAAATCAATCTTTTTTTCAAAAACGACAGCTGAAAAATTTGTCTGATCCTAACGTTAATCTGGGAGCTAACTGATCACATTGTTTTCTCTCTCTCTTTCGTAAATACCGAACACAGAACAGATGTAATACAGACGATAGATTTGGATTATCGAAAGCATTGGCAAATATGCGATTCATAAAGTATTTGAGAAACATTCACTTGAACGACTACAGAACTACGAATACGGAGAACTGCGAGTTATTCAATAATGTAGTGGCCCCAGTTAAGTCCGTACCAAAACTATGAATAAAAATTCGGAAATAACGCTAAAACTGAATTTTTGACAAAAATGGTTGCTATTCATATAGTAACAAATGCTTCCTTCTTTGTCAAGTAAAATACGGTTCATTTGCATAGTTAGTTTGAATTTTCTCATGAAATAAATATAGATTAATGGGAGTGGACATTGCAAATAGATGTAAAGCGGAACGGTCTGATTAAAACGTTAAGGAGCAAGCGCATTAGAATCGCCCCGAAGTTTCTATAACACTTTTCTTCTTCAATTCAGAGTAAGTATTTATATTATAATTGGTTTTTGTTGTTTCTTTATTTAATTACACAATACTTCGTAGAGTATCCAGTACCGATTGTCTATGATACCCGTTGAATGATTCTATGACACAGACTAGAAAACTCTTGTATTTGTATTTGATGGATGTCACTTTTCAAAGTCAAAAGTGTCAAATATCAGGGCAGAATTTGTCAAGATATTTTGATATTTGTTACCTAATACTTTCTAACTTCGGAGAGCAGTTTTTATTATCAGAAATGGCTGTTAGTTTTGTACAAAAACGATTCATGTCCAGCGCTTTGAAAAAATGGGCTTACAACCTTTCCGGCTTCAACAAGTACGGACTATGGAGGGACGATCTCCTTTACGTTGATGAAGACGTCAGTGAAGCCCTAAAGAGAGTTCCCCAGAGCGTGATAGATGAAAGAAACTACCGTATTTTACGGGCTACGCAATTATCTATCCAGAAGGATATTTTACCCAAAGACCAGTGGACCAAACTCGAAGATGATAAGTTATATCTTACCCCCTTCGTTGAAGAAGTAAGAAAGGAAAAAGAAGAACAAGAAGAATGGAATAAAAAGTTCTGAACTTGAAGTTTTGTAGAGTTTTGTGTGTAAATTCATTGTAATAAATTATGTAGGTGACTCATTTCATTATTCATTTGTTCCTGTGCTACATTATTGTCCCTGTGTATATGCTATGAAGTAATGAATTCTTGAACAATATGGTCTTCTTCCAAAACTCTCTTTGTAACAAACTATTCTGAAAATATTTTCCTAATTTCTTTTTGTCATAAAATATGGAATCATTTGGCAGTAAGACATTGATAGGAGAACAGGTGCCAGCAAAAATAATCTAAAACATATGATTTCATCAGTGATTTAAAGAAATTTTTCTGTTTTGAAAATATTGTTTTTTTGGTGAGTAATCAGAAAATTCATAGATTATTTTCAGTGCACAAGAATCACTGGTCCTGCTAATAGAACATATATAAAATTTCATTCACACTATTCATTCTGGATTTTTTGTTTGGGTAATTGATCATTGTGCCTACTTTCCATCATATTTTTAAATCTGTTTATATGATTTATTCGACGAACTCAATAAATGTAAGCATTTTGATGTAACAACTCTATTGTGAAGTCGGAACATACTATGGTATATTGAAACACATGTTGTGATTTTGTAAACTGTCAAGTGAAAGTCTCACATTAAAAGTATTTTTTTGAATAGGAATGAAATCTAGATAAATAGCAATAAAGATTCCGCAACTAATGATCAAACTTTGAAAACTCTGACCCTTTACTTGATGAAAATTATAACACTATTCGCGATGATATAATTATCACGGATGATCAAACATTTTTGAATTGTTTTTGTTAAATGCCAATGAAAGACAATATGAACTAGATATTAACAAACTTTCTACTTGAAATAATGTGGGGTTTTTACACCAAATTCAACTTGATAGTTTCTTTTTCAAGGACAAAACAAGCACTACATAAAAATCCTTAAGTCGCTCTAACAGCGATGCCTGTGCTCTAAGAGCGGTGCCTGTGTGTGGATTTGAATCGCTGGAGATTATATCCATTTGGGAAAACGTTCTCGGTAAGTATATACCAAATAAACACAGTTCTCCAAATGAAAGAGTTCTTAAACAGTGAAGTTCAAGGTGTACTGAGTTGAACCTCAAAATGATGAGCAGGCACAGCCCGTCACGTATTTCTTATATCTACAGCTTCAGGGTATACTTAGGGGCGGAGCTCCATACATGAAAACAATACTCCAAAGGTCTGATCTGAGCTTGTTAAAGCATCAAAAGTTGCTGAGGTATGTAGTTTTCTGGTTTGGAACAGTTCCAAAGTTTTGAATTACATAAATAATAAAAAAAACTTTTATGTTTATAAATGAAACAATTGAAATAAATTTAACGTTTATTGTATCAAAACAGATCACTTTGAAAATAACTTTTCCACCTAAAGCTACTATACATAGGGAAAATTTTAAAAGTAATGATTGAAATCAAAATGGCTCAGAAGCCAAGGCACTGACAAATAAAAATTACAGACTATCAATTCTCATCTTCTTCAATCTTAGGTGCCAAATAAAACCGTAAATGCCCCAAATCAGGGATCTGGTACTCCACAACAAGTGGTACATTGTCAGACATCGATAGTTGCACTTGATTTGTCAGAGGAGTTGCTTTTGTGAAGGAGTTCAAATACTGGCATGCGAAGGTGAGTGTCACGGGTTCCTGCATCTCTATGGTTACATTCTCTTCCTCCTTATCAAAATTGCTGGTCTGTGCAATTTTGACATTGGCGCTACCAATATCACCAGAAGTAGAGAACTTAACACCTTCCTTGGTACAAGAAATTACTATCGATTCTCCAAACTGGGACAAATCTCTTACAATTCTGGCGAATTCCCCTGAAGGCATTTTGATTACGCAGGAGAAATCAGTTTCTGGTATTCCCAAGTGTTCTTGGTCAAGGTTCATGAGTTTCATTTCATAATCAGATATTTTTTCTTGTTTCTTTGCTTCAAACATGAATGTTACAGTATCTGCATCATCCTGGGCTTTGATGGTTACTGTGTCATCGTTGCTGGAGCATTTGAATATCTTTGACATGCTGAAAAATCAATAAATTAATCAATTGAAATATACTTTACTCTCATTTCTCAACATAATCAGGGGGGGACTCTTACTTCCATGGGTAACACTTTACCTAGCAGGGGTACTTTTAGGCCCCGCTGCAGGACTATTATATACATATAAGTAAAACATAGATTCAGTAAAAAACTCATCAAGAAAAACATTAGATGCTACAAAGATAGTTTATTACCCCACAATAATAAGACTTTTCAAATTATTACTGAATAATTCAACATAGTTTTTAGTGGTGGGATAATCATTCATAATAATGGTTCAATAAGCTTCAAGATGTTTCCTACCTTGCCAAATTCATTCCCATAGTGAGGTTCCTATCACACCTATATTTGTCGAAACCATCGGATCTCAGTGTAAGGGATACCAGCGATACGTGGGAATTATCCATGGCTTGTAATTGTATTCCAGATTCAGAACAATCAAAAGATGCTTCATTCAAAAGATCTTTAATTGCATCCAAGACTTTTTTGAATGTAACACTACTAATGAGACGTGCTTCGAACATTTTGCAGTTGCTTTCTTACTTAGAGAAAATATTCTGTAACAAACACTGCCCACGCTTAACTAAGTAGCTAGCACAGTAGCGATGGCGGTAAAAATATAAGAAATGGGGGAACTTTACGCGCCAAACTACTGTCAAAGGACACAAATGTCATGTTGACTTTTAGTTGCGTGTTTTGATATTTCGCTTTAGGTTAGGGTCAACAAAGAACATTAACCATTTTTTCGACACTGATCCCACATTCCCTAGTTCTATCGGGATGAAAAGCAACAACTGAAATCAAAGAGCATAGGTAAAAACGATAGGAATGATTATTTCAGATTCGAAATCGTACCAAAAATGATATTGTGACATTTAGGGTGCATTCCACTAAGCGCTCACAACGATCACGTCCACGACCCCAGATATTCCCGTTCCACTTGCTTGCGAGCGTTGCTGTCGTAAACTCAAGTGGAATGGATTTTGGTACCCCTACTTCATTTTTCAACCTCGCCATTTGTTTTAAGAAGGTTACGTAATCCTTGAAAATAAGTTTCAATAATTGCAAACTAACTTCATTTGTATTAAAAAAGAACTATAATTTAATTTTTGATATATAATTTCAGTGAAGTTATTGAACAAATTGATTTTTGAATATAATCAAAATGTCTTTCACGGCAATTGGATATTTGTCGATACGTCGCAATAATGCTCCAGAAACTAATTCATCTAGTTCAGATAAAAAGTGGATTGCAACTTCACAAAATAATAATCGTGGAAACCAAAAACTTACGCTCACGTATTATTGAGTATGAGAATATATTTCATCGTTATTCATATGAAGAATTCAAAAGTCATTTCAGGTACATGATTTTCTATCACGTATTACACTGTACATTTTGAAAATATCATGTCTAATATACATGATTAGATTTTTCTGTAAATGTATACTACTTTTAAATTTACCTCATTATGTCTAAGCAAT
>WOGR01012830.1:0-10052 GCA_015342045.1 Leptinotarsa lineolata | reverse complement strand
AGTAAAACTGTTAAGTGAAAATCTCAGTGTTTTTTGAATACGTTAATAGTAATATAATTTGCAGTGCAGAGAAACAAACGACAAAAAAGTAAAAATCCATCAAAATATTCAGTCCACTACAACGACAACAAATTCAACAATAATATTACAATTCTTCCGTGGGTTCGACAATAATTGAGCACACTGTATAATCAGACTCAACGTTATTTCATCACTACACTAAACTTTTATTGAACTTCAGACTAATTCTCAAATGTCTATCAGCTTACTTCGTACCGCACTTTCAACTAGACTAGCCTCTTCTCCTTGGTAGTGCTTATATATCTTGATAGAAGTCTACGGAAGCCGATAGTAACGTTATCGAAGTGGCGAGACACCTAGAAGGATCGAGAATACATGTAGGGTTGAGCGCGACCGGTAAAGACCAGCGGCGGTCGCCGTTTTTTTTTTCAGGGGATAATTCACAACACTCCTCCCTTCCCTGAGGTTGTTTGCCTCGCACAACATTCCAAGTAGGATCATCACGACCCAAGGTGGGGACTACTTTAGAACCGCTTCTGGAGCAATTGGATTCTGTTAACCAGATCGTTCAGGTTTTGACTACCAAGTGAGATCCTTGCCACGGTCTCTGTAATTTGGGACACAAACCTTTCCAACATTGGGATTGGTAGAGACACACTGCATCGCCCTCCCGGAAGCTCACCGGCCTGGACTTTTTGTCAAATTTCATCTTCATCCGGTTAAGCCGTTATTTGGTTCTGACAAATTTGTGGAAGATTTCCAGTCTCTCCTTCAGGTTATTCACATACTCGGAAAGGAGCACCTCTTGAAATTCTTCGGATGCACTGCCACACATTAGGTCAATCGGAAGCTACAGTTTCGACCGATTAACAACATGGATGATATATAGCCTGTCGCTTCATGTTGGGAGTTCCCGTATGCCAACAAAAAGTGAGTAACTAATTTATCCCAGTCTCTTTGGTTTTCGTAGACAAACATCGAGAGGTAGTTATTTATGGTGCGATTAAGCCTCTCAAACATTCCATTGGACTACGGGTGAAGAACGGTTGTTCTTGTATTCTTTATTTCCAACAAAGTCATCATTTTTTTTCATGAATCCTACTCGAAATTGTGGCCCTCATCCGAGTGTAGCTCCTGAGGTACTCAGTGCTTGAGAATTAAGTTCTGAAACAGGGCTTTTGCCACCGTTTAAGCTCTTTAGTTGGGTAAGGCTACTACTTCAGGCCATTTGAATAAATAATCCATCACATCAAAGTACTTGTAACCGGATGTGGTTAGAGGAAGTGGTCCCAGAATGTCAACTGCAATTCTCTCGAAAGGGCACCCACCAGGTAGGTATTGTTTCAACTTTCCTCTTAGCCTTGTCTTCGGACCCTTTCTCGAGTAACACAGGTCAGTGCTTGCACCACTCCTCCACGTCTCGGCGGCAATTGAGCCAATAGTACCCTTTACGCACTGTCGCTAGAGTTCTATTTACTTCGAAATATCCTCCAGTGCGACCATCGTGGAGCTATTTGATTATATGGAGTCCCATTGGAGCCAGTACCTTTCTGTTTGCTAGCCGTGTTTAGAAATGTCTTGCCATTCGGGCCTCATTTCTTTGTCAATCCATTCTCGTACGGTTTTTAAGACCGGGTCCTCCTGTTGCGCTACGGTGATATCTTGCCTCTTCATGAAGGTAGTGTCACCCTCGAAAGCTGTAAACGACTGTACCATACCATGATCATGTCATTCATCACATAATCTATCCGTATCTTTGGACAAGGGACCCTTACAGATTGCTACCCTCCGGGTCAGAGGGTACCCGAAGCAGCGGGGGGTAGGGGAGCTGTCTATAAAGGTGTCTCTTCCCTCTACCTTGTCATGTTTGGTAGAAAGTTCTCCTACTAGTAACTGGGTATCCTTGTCCTCCTGGCGTCGACAAAATTTGCATCCGGATATCAGGCATGGTTTTCTTGAGAAGCTATCTGCGTTTCCGTGACTCTTTCATTTCCGATGTCGAATTTCGAAATTGTGAGTTTGTAACTTTTCGAGCCAACTGAATATTTGTCTTGGCATTTCGACTCCGAGGAGCCACTGACGTGCTGAGTGGTCTGACCTGATTCACAGACATATAAAAAGGAGTGGTTGTGATCCACCGCTTTGACCATTGCAAGGAGCTATTTCCTCGTGACGCAGTTATTTACTTCGGATGTAATCAGGGACTTGAAATAACTAATGACGAATTCTGTTTCTTGTACTTGAAGAGTACTGCTCCCATTCCATGTTGGGATTATGAACAAACCCTCCTCCTTTGGGTATGCCAGGACTGGGGCACTGGCCAAATGTCTCTTCAGAGCTGTAAATGTTTGCTGGCAGGGTGTTCCCCTCTCATTCAAGCTAAGCCGCAGTCTGACAATTCTTCCAAAGTTCTTCACAACGTGTCCCAAGAAATTCACCTTTTCCTGGAAGAGACAACACTCCTCAAGTTTGACAGATGTTCGTCAAAACTTTTTCCGGTCAGTATAATGTCATCAGGATAGTCCGGGTATGTTTTCCAGGTAAGTCCTCTTAGCACCAATTCCATGAAGCGTCCAAATGTTACGGACGAATTGCGTAATCTAACGGCATATAATTGAACTGATATAATACATTGCCGGTGGGGAACACAGTCTTCTGTTTATCCTTGATGCGAATGGCAACCTGTCGAAATCCGCTTTTTAGATCTGATGTTGAGAACCATCTACATTCAGTCAAGATGTGCAGAGTGACATCTATTCTAGATAGAGGGTAACTGTCCTTTCTGGTGACATCATTAAGCCTCCTGTCGATCTTTCTTAGTCACCAATGTAATAATTCACCGTCGGGTCTGAAACAATCCCTTCATACATCTAATGATATATAATATTTTTTAATTATTTAATTATATTCGCACAAGAAAATACATAGCCCTGTATATGGGATCGTTCAGCCGAAGGGAGTTGCTACCACCAGATCAGAAAAAGTTTGGAATCCATTCTGATCACACGGATTTAGAACTAGTGTATTGACTTGGTTACCTTTCTATCTTCTCAGAGCGGGACGGCTTAGTTATGCCACCAATTATGTCCTCAGAGACTGGATTCGGCCATGGCTTCAATGCATGGTATTTTATGAGTTGGAGGGAATGAAATAATATTAACGAAGTTTCCACAAACCAACTTTATTGATAAATTAAGTAGGCGGAATAAATGGATCAACAATTGATAAAATAAAAAATAGTGACCGAAGTTTAAACCTAAACAAAGCATTATATTGGTACTCTTCCCTTATATCTGATTTACTGAACATTATCTAAACTGTGTGCGATTTGAAAAATATATAATTATAATCATGTGAAAACATAAGAAAAAACAATTTTAAAAAATGACAGGGTTATTCCTCTGACAAATATAATAAACATCACTCAGGACAGCCTGGATTCTAATAAATCTGCTATAAAAACAAAGTGAACCATAACTATTAAGAGACCCACTTGATCGCTCCTCCCTGTATAACGCGCAATAGACGAGATTACCTAATAATAATCCAAATAATGAAAAAGGGAACCCGATTCGTAGATATATGAAAATTTCCAACAATACCTTAGGTGCCAATTCGGAAAATGTAAAACACATACGCATACAATAACATATACAATATAGATAATAATTTTTAAGGTACGCTCACCAACAAATCGTAGATGGACTCTCCTGAGGTCTCCGACAAAGCCATTTTTTCCCAAAACTGTCCCAAACTCTTACCTGGAACTCGGAAATGTACCCTCAATCATCTATACCGTAATAAACCGCAAAAAAAAATACCAATACCGAAATCACTGCGAATTCTCTAAATGATTTACCAGAACTCTGTAGGAAGTCTAACCGACCTACTTCTGACTATGTAAGCTACTACCTTTTTACCTAAATTCAACTAAACCGCGAATAATTAGCAATACTGAAACCTTTCTCGACACAGTGTCTTCAGGACCCCTGGGTCCAAACGATCTGGTCAAAAGACCGCAAATTCCCGCGGGTCCACGCAAGACTGACCTAATTCTTTTTCCAAGTTTTCCAGCTAAATTCTTTTAGGGGATGGAATTCGAATTCTTCAAGAAAAATTCCTACCTATCAAAAATGAGTCTGAACTTATTTCCAAACCTGGTACTCTTTTCGCCATCTTATGGTCCGGTAAATAAGTCAGCAAGAATTACCGACTGGTCTCCAATATTTCTAATGTAGGGAGCCTTCTACTGATATCTAGATGTCACTACTTTATTTTCTTATCCGATACTTAAAATTAACGATGTTAGGTATGGTGACATTTGACCAGTCAGAAAATAAATTTCGTATCTTTACGAGACACTTTTAAGTGCCTTTAGACAGTTATTTTTATTGGGGTTGCATTGGGAAATACATTTTCGAATTGTGATTAGCAAAGTTCTTAAAACATCGACGCAATTTTAACGATTTTTTCTTTCAAGTGGCTGAGTCCTACTTGACCTGAAGGTCGTTACTGAAAGCTTATAAAGGTTCCCCTTTTCTACAAAAGCACATGTGCTTTGATATTATTATTTTACGAAAATAATATTCCTAACTTTTGCTTTATTACATCAACACCACAGGTGACGATCAGGGGTTACTTGATTTATTGATTACTCCTTCCCTCAACATGTCCTTAACGATGGATGAAGCTTCGTTCTGCTTTGCGAAGGGCGGTGGATGGCGTATAGGCTTGGCATCGCCAGTATCGATACGATATTGAACTAAATCCGTTCAGCCAATGATTTTGCTCTCTACGAACTTACGAGCTACGAATCGGGTAACTGCACAATTCTTCTTCAGACAGTTCTTCTTCTACGCCTTCCTGAAGGAATCGATGAGTTCCTTCGCGGGTTGTTGAGTACGCTGCGCAGGGTGAGAAGCTTTTGGTCATCATTCAGAAATCCATCGACAAGTAAGCTTTTATTTTTGAGTCCTATCGAGGAAATCGAATACCCGGGGGCTTGGGATGCGGCAGCAAATGTATCCCCCTTAACACTGGCTGAATTTAGTTTTCCGAACCCTGACGCTCCCGTTCGGGAATCCCGAACACCAGTCTCTTCTCTCCTTGGACCCTGAACATGATCTACAGTACCGCCTTGAATGTCTCTCTCTGCCGCAGTTATAGCATTCAGGCCACCCTCTTGCCCTGGATGCAGTTCCGTTTCGCAGATATTTCTTGAATGGTCCCTCTAGACCTGCCATGAATCGATTTGGTTCTTCTTCTTCCTTTTCGTTGATGGCCCTCACTAATACTTTTCGTTGTTGGCGGAAAACATTTTTGGCGGCTTCTCATTCTTGGGTATAAATGATGCCTTCTTTCAGTAATTAATGACCGCCATCCTCAGCGACTGCTGCAGCTCCGTGTCACGAACCCCGTCGTTGAAACTATGGACACTAATCCAGTGAATGAAGTTATCGGGGGTTTCTGGATTGGCTTTCCAATCTCAGATGGACCTTGAGTTCTCACTTTCAGTTAACCTCAGTAGAGTTCTTGGAGATGCTCACTTTCATACTTGACTTCCAAAGCCGATACGACTGCTTAATATTGTTTCTACTTTTTCACAGGAATATTTTGCAGAATTTCGGGGAACTTTCCTCGTAGTGCCAGTATAAGGGCTGTTGCTTCTTCTTCATTTTTCCACCCATTATTTTCCGCAGCGGCCTCAAATTGTCTGCAATAAATTAACCATAATAATCCTCTATCAAAGGTTGGAGTTTTGATCAAATTATTGACAGATGGGAGATATGTAGATTCCGGTTAACATTTTTCCCCAGCAATCCTTATCGGCTGCGGTGATTCTTTGCGAACTTCTCGGAAAACCTCTTGAAATATTCTTCCGATTCCTTCAAGCTCCTTTTCAAATTTCTACCCAACCACTACTTTTTCAAATTACTCTTTTGTTTCCTTCAATACTTTTTCAAATTCTTCCTGAATAAATTCTTGTACCCCGTTTACTCGAGAAGATTTTAATTCTTCATATAAATAGTTTCCCACACACGAAGCGATATTTGGGGCGACCTGGTATGCGGCAGACAATGTCTGTCTAATTTTGCACACTTCGAACGCTCGTTAGTGGCGAACGGCGGAACCGGTGGGCGAGATACGTCGTCCGTGAGGGAACGGGTCACTGCAAATCCAATTTTTACTGTTCAACTAACGCGTAGGGATCTTGTCGTTTGATCTTGGCTTGGTGTGGTGGGTGTAATATGGAGTGGACAAAAGACATATTAACAGAGTTAATAGAATTATATAGAGCACGACCATATTTGTGGAAAATTAAAGACCCAGAGTATATGAATAAGAATTTAAAAAGAGAAGCATATGCAGATTTGATAAAATTATTAAAAAGCAAAAATTATAACGATGTAACTATAAAAGATGTTAAAACTAAAATACAAAATATCAGTAATGCTTTTCGAAGAGAGAGTAAAAAATTGAACATTCTATCAGAAGGCTGATTTTTAAAATACCTAAACCCATAAGAGTAATTTTTGGTCCATTTTCAACTAACAGATTTCACCGACATTCGAGGTATTTTAGACCAGCTTGAAATACTATATCACACTACCCTTGATGGACGGCGTAGGTGCAGGAACCGATCGGTAATCAAATCGCAGACTAAGTATGTTCGTGGTTCGTGTATAGACATGACAAATAAGATCGCTCACAGACCACGTCGGCGGATCTGGTATGGCACATTTGGTCGGTCGACACCGTCCGCCGACTCCGTCGCTCCGTCTATAGGCGCCTATTGAAGGTAAATTCGTTTCTCCTGAATATTAATCAGCAAGTCTGCGCCTTTTTCCTAGATATTTAGTAATTGTTATAGATTTTATCATTGTTATCTGATTACACCCTGTATATCGTTTTTTTGGTAACATTTTGTTAATAGTGATCAAGCTTGATGTGAAAAAATGAGTTTTCTGAAAATCAATACAGTTTTTGAAAGACGTCCGACTTTTCTAAAAGAACATAAAATTTCGTTCTTCGACCCGGAGTAAAATATAATTTACAGGTAATTCGAAAACAGTAGAAATTCACCATCTTTATTTCAGCGTAATCGTTCTTTCTCCCTCCTCCGTTCACCTTCTTTTCTTCTGCGTTCATCTTTCTCTCTTTTATTAGGAGAATATTTTCCGGGTTATTGGTTTTTGATAATTTCAGATCGATTTTCATAGATTCGTTTTGGCATAATAGGCACCTCATCATGCCACAAGTGTTCTGTGGGGCCTGTTGTCTCATCACATAATGCCAACATCTGAACGAATGCTTCTGTACCATGCAACAGTTTTTTAGTTGCAATTAAAACAGTTCTTTTAGCTCTCATACTTTTCAGGCTTTTTTACGAAAATTTTTAATCAAATCGTTCTTATGTTTTCTTGATAATTATCAAAATTCTAAAATGTCCAATAAATCCTACTTTCAGTCTGGATGAACTTTTAATGAATATTTTCTGAAGAATTTCAAGTAACTAATCGAACATTTTTGTTTTTCCTCTACAGGGTCATATTATTATCAAATTAACAAATCAAAAACGAAATTGATGAATTCATTAATAAATCAATATAACACAGACTGACATAACAAGCAGCTTTTGTAACATTTCCCTCCAATTTGGAAAAATCTACCAAATCCAACTTTACATCTTCTTCAATCATTTTCTCGGCCCATTTCAGCTTCAAATGGTTAGGTAACTTTTTGATGAGGTTTTTCAGGAACTGTGGATTCCAAAGATGACTAGAGGAATTGAGAGTTTTCATGATTGCAACTATATTGTTTGGCTTTCCCTTTCAAATATTTCTGAACTTACTGAAATCACATATACTGCGAATATTTTGAAGTGTTCGTGGAATGAAGGTCATTCCAATGGAATGCCATCATAGTAAGGCCATCTCAGGTGGTTTTGAAATGATCTTGATGGAATCTGAAATGATTTCACGTAGTAACTTACCTACCTGCAATTTCACTCTTGGAGTATTTTCTAACAGCATCACCTCTTGTTTCTTCATTTGTGTAGTCTTTGTTCCATTTTTTTCATCAATAGGGATATTTGAGTTGTTTAATGATAATTTTTCACTCATTTTTGATCGGCCACTTTCTGTTTCATTTCGAGCGTTTGTGGCGTACTTACTTGAAAATATGAAATTTCATTGAAACAACATTTTCAACATCAATTTTTTCTACGTCACAACCAAGGCGTGGATTCGAATTCTTGAGATCTGATTAAAATGGTAAGATGTTCTTCAGTGAACTGAGAGGGCGCTAGCCAATAAATATAGGTAGGTACTTATACAAATTGACGAGAAACGGGGAATCAAACAAAATAAATGCCGATATATGAATATATAATTAATCAAAAAAAATATATGAGAATTTGCAATGAGGTTTGCTACTCTCTCAAATATGGCATAAATATTTTTGATTTAGTAAACAAGTTGCAGGAAACTATATACCTACACATGAAACACTGAGATTGGTTTCTATTGAAGCTAACAAATAAGAATACATAATATGAAACATCAGAATTTCATTATAATTATAACTCAATACTTTTAATCAAAATGGGTTGTTCAATCGACAGCTGTCGATTAAATTACAAATAGGTATACATGAACAATATTGTAGGGAAAGCATTTACAAGTTTAAACGAACAATAATCATTCGGTATAACAGTAATAAATAAAACGCATAACTTCTTTATTTCAATAGTTCACTTGACATTGAAGAAGAAGACATGTAGGTACTCACTTTGTCTCAAGAAAAGGGTGTTAACGTAGGTACTTATATATCCGGAAGGGGTGAAATTCCACGAGTCTTTCTGAAATTGCAAACACGACCAGCCCGAAGTTATTTAAGAAAACTGTTCTTAACCACGCTAGTTAGTGGCGTATCTCGCATCAAATATCTTATATAATGGACATCGGCTTTCAAGGTAGACAATCAAACAACGACATAGCAGGCAGTGAACGATCATGAGATAGATGTAAGCCAAATTTTCCAGATAAGGTTGAATCGATTGATTTTAACGTCAACGGGATATTATCATCCGAGTTTGATCCTTCTTAACCTTTTTTTTTTCTTTAAGGCCTGAAACGAGAACATCGTTTCTGCAAGTTTTTCGCAAAAAAAAACTAGAAATTTTAATATCTTGAATTATTTACCTTAGATTATTTTTAGGCCTTTGAAGTTGAATAGGTACACGAAGTGTGAAATTTATTTTATCAAACAGCACCGACTCTTTTCTCTGCTCGATGTTCGTTCACTCAAGCCTCGCACCGTTGCTTCAATTACCCTCTGTCCACCTGCACGCCATTTATATTGAATTAACGAAATGTTTATACAAGTTGTCCCAGTATCTCATAAATGAACCGTTACACGTTTATTCTAGTTTCTTGCAGTTGGCGCTCTAGCTCTAACAATTTCACAGTCCACAAATTTTTCCTATTCTAACTAACGCACTACGTGGTAGGAGAACTGCATTTTTGTCCTAAAAGGACATATTCAAACTTATACAATAAACTAAGTTTATGTCCTTATAGGACGAAACTACAGTAACGTTAGTTACAAATGAAAGTGTTAAAAAAACATTAGAAAGTTTCATTTTTTATTTTTCATTTTACAATTTGACAATTGCAAGCGAACAGATGAATGTACATCGAAGAACTTTGCAGCATAGAACAAATGCATGTGCTCGATATAGAGACGGTGTGCCACTTCAAACAATATAATATTATATCTTTTAGTACATACTCTATTTATGGGTTTAACTTCAAAAGTGAAACTATAATAATAATAATAATAATACGGCACTCTTACGGTATTGACGAGACACCGGTGTTGCCCTACGCTCCGGGGGATATTGAATCCGTTGTGGGGAACGCGAAGTGTCGAATTTATTGGAACTATTCGTTCCCCACCCTCAGGCTCATACAAGCTAATAAGCCTGATATAGTCCTTCTCGACCATCAGAGCAAGACGATATTTGTCGT
>WOGR01012829.1:0-10052 GCA_015342045.1 Leptinotarsa lineolata | reverse complement strand
ACAGGTTCTGGTCCGATGAAGCTACTTGCAGCACCCTCCTTTGCAAGGGAGTCAGCAGCCTCGTTGCCTTCCAGGCCAGTGTGGCCAGGAATCCAGACAATTTGTTAAGTCTTCCTATTGAGGAGAGTCGTTTTTGGCAATTTGATACCAATTTAGACGTTGCTCGGTAGGAGCCAAGAGCTTCCAACGCCGCTTGATTGCCCGAGAAAATTTTTATTGACTTGTGTGTGAGGTTGGGTTCTACCAATCTCTCCGTATACCATTCAATAGCAAAGATTTCCGCTTGGAATACAGTCGCATAGGTCCCTTGGTAGGTTGATATCTTTGTCCTGGGTCTGCAACTAAAAACACCTGCACCAGAGCTTGAAGGGGTTTTTGATCCATCTGTGAACCAACAACTATCTGCTCTTAATATTTCCTTCTCCCGGAGGATCCAGTCCTCTCTCGCCTGAGAGTCAAAATAAATTCCTGAATCTTCAATGTCTGATAATAAAGAATAAGATGTATCAAAATTTGCAACTCTTACGTGTCCTGTTGCTATGTCTTATATGAGTAGTCAGAACAAACTATTCATCTCGTTATTTGTTGATTGGTGGTATACTTGCATTGCTCTCCATCTACATGATCGGAATAATTGAAAATCATTACTTGTCGTGAACCAATTTATAAATTCATGAGTTATCGTTCGATTTTGATTCGTATTCATCAGACTCGATCCATACCCAATATTTCACATTGCAAAGCTAAAAAAAGCAATTTCCAATCGAAATCCCAATTTATCCACTGGTAAAATTAAAAAATTAAAACTCTAATCTGGAAAATTCGTTAATTTTTTCCCATGGCTGCTGGTTATTTACCGATTTCCTGAATTGAAATATCACAGTGAGATACAGACAAACAATAACATTTCAAATCACAAGACTATTATAATAAATTTGTAGGGTTTATATTTTTAGGAGTGATTAATTTTTGAAAAAGTTTTTGGCTTTCTACTGCTCCATCTTTCTCTTTCAGTTTGTGTCTGAAAGTTACTTCTTAGCATGATCTACACATATTTGTATAGAGTTGATTTTTTGAAATTGATTGCTTCCTTCTTGTCTTTGGAAGATTCCCACATTCTTTTTGTATCAAGATGAAGTAGTAGAAAGCCAAAAACTTTCTTTTTCAAAAAGTATTATAATATCAAATTTGTGATTCGTGATAGCGAAATAACTGGCTAATATTTTGAGTAGGGTCATTTTGTGAATTGTGCCAGATTCATTAGTCTTTATCAAACAACTCAAAATATAGAATCCAAGCAAACTCACTTCTTATCATTATCTACAGCCAGTTCTATAGCAATCCGTGGTGAAAGAGAAACGGCAATACTGTCTGGGATCCCACGTTTTGAAATGTTTTTTTCTTCAGATCTGAGTTTCACTCCAAGTGAAGTTATTATAACAATAATAGTTACCTTACCGACATTTCTTGATCACTAATACCGATAGAAAGAATTATTTCTTACTGTTTTTTGGATATACATATAATCTTCCACAATCTGAAAAATAAACAAAGCCAGATAAATAGAGAATCTGGTGAAGTGTTATAAAGGGCAAACTGTGAAAATTTTACCCCAAAAAGTAATATAAACCACTGAAGAGTCCAGCTAGTCAGTAACTTGTATTCATAAATTTTTCCTACAAATTGAAAAAATCAATTGAAAAAAATTTAATAATTGTACTAGCTTCCTTTAGTGGTCGATGTTCTGGAAAACAATCTTTTTTCGTTTTCAAAACCTGAAATTTAATTTGAAACTTTCGCCTCAAATTCTGAAAAGCTCCAATTCTTTTGACATACGTCAAATAATGTCCAGATTTCATATGCGATAGTCTACGTGAATACATATACTGAATGTTTTTTCAAGAAATCAATTGAGGTTCATATTTCCATATTCAACTTCTCTTTTCGGAGGCTAGAATTTTGTATGAAGGATCGTTTTATGTTGTAAACTTGCAATGAGAAAGATTTTTTTTATATTCCAACTGGGGCGCCCCAATGGGGATAAAACGGTCGCGATTACATATGAAAATTTACATAACTGTTTCACCGTACTGTTATATTTTCGGAGGCTGAAATTTTGTATGTAGGTTCGTTTTATGTTGTAGACATGATGTAAGAAATGATTTTTAAATATTCCAACTTGAGCGACCTCCCTGGGGATAAAACGGACGCGTTTACTTATGGAAATTACCTTAACTTCACTGTTTCTATGTGCTGCTATATTTCCGATGGCTGAAATTTTATATGTTACCTTTGTAGGTATGTAGGTTAGTTTTATATTGAAGATGCGCAATAAAATATTCCAACTGGGGCGCCAGTATCGGGGGAATAAGGCGCGTTCATTAAATAAAGTTACCTTTTTATCACTGTTTCTCCATGTCCTCAAATTTCCGGTGGATGAATTTATATTTAGTATCAGGTTTGCACCCGTGCGGAGCCGGGGCGGTCCCTAGCGTTTCATAAAGCTCAAATTAGACCTTATTTGGAATATCGCTCACACATATGGAGCTCCGTCCTGTTGAGATACATTACTTGATTGCAATGATTTTCTCGTACTTTCTTATATGCGTGTGATTGGTAGATATCGACTGTTTTGTATTTCATAGGTGAGGTGGTATGAATGAAGTGTTAGCAATGAAGAAGAAAAAGGAAGAAAAAAGTAATAGGTTAGATATAAATCATTGTTTGAGAAAAATTATTTTTCTTTTCTTCTCTCCTTGTTCTCTGTTGTAATGCTTGTGTTATCAGATGCAAGATAACATGTATTGTAAGCAAGTGAATATGATGTAAAAGTAAGAAACGAGTTCTGATTCATTACAAAGAAACTACCATAATAAATAACACGTCCCTATGCAGAACTACTTAAAAAGAATTTACATTTACCGAATACAATTGTATATCCAAATTTTTCAAGCAGCCTTGATAGTCCGAAAAATCGAAAGAAGGTTGAGAATGTCTCCCTTCTGGAGACTCTCAAAATTCTCACGGCACGTTCATTAACGAATTCTAGTATTACGGGGGTATGAGATTTCAGCATGTACCAACAACGCTTGATTGGTCATCAAAATTCACAGTAGAATCGACGTAGTCTCTCCAACGAGACGATCCCACAACAACCATCCGTACATCCCTAACGATCCTATGTACTCTCCGGGCGGAGGTCACGTCCTCGAACTATCGGTCATCCACCGACAGCGTCAAAACGACGGCGTTCGGACTCCAACGACGCCAACTCGTCGAGATAACGTCGTAATTATATGGTAATAAGTTCCTCTACGTACAATACGTTTGCTCCAATTAATCTTTTTTGATTAAGGATTCCTTCGCTCCGGATAGCGTGTACTCGGAGATATGTTGACGTTGGAAAATTAGAGCGTGCTGGATTGTAGCGGCGGAATGGGGAGAAGGGCAGCATCATGCATAGAGGTCTTGTTATTAGAGCATTTTTCTACCCATCTGGAAAATTGGAGTGGTAATGAGTGCACTTCTCATGAGAACTTGCTTGTGGATTCAGATGGTTAGATAAATCGACAAAAAGTTGTATTATTGTTATGTCTGTATGAGTTCTGGTATGCTTAATGAAATATATCAACTTTTTCATTCATCTAAAATTCAAATCAAAACCTTGAGTTCAATTATTATGCAATACTTTCACTCACTAATCTCAACTTTAATCTCTAACCACTCTCTGACGAAGTGAGTACATACAATGAATTTTCCGGCATTCCTCTTCCGCTTAAGGAGTTTGGTATATGTTGCTATGAAGGCGATGTGACGTCAAGATACTTTATTTGGACGACTGTGCCCGGTGGCCATTAATACGCCACGGCCAGTGACGTAACATTGTTCTCCCTTCAAGTTTCTCCATCACGGGAACTTGTTTTCGGGATTGTGACTTGAACTTTTGGGAGGATCATTACCATTATAGCAAGCCAGTGGTTGAGTGCAAGTTATTTTGCCATCTTTTTCGTAGTTTGGGATAAATTTAATTTTTTCTCGGGGGTTGATATAACCACACAACATCTCAGTTCAAGTACGCATCCGCAGCTTTTCTTGCGCTAGTCAGGCTTTCTTATGGTCGCTGGTAATTTGTAGGCGTTTTCTTGTGACAAAATGGGCGTTTTATCGTTTGTTGGTTCTTACGATGGAGTGGAAAGGCTGCATCGTTTATACCACTCTTCTACCATCTCTCGAATTAGTGCCGGATCGTGCTGCCCCTGTTTCACTTCTATGGAGTTGGGCTAGCACATCTCTAACGTGTGACCAGCACTTCCTTTTCGCCTTCTGTGCACTCCTACTTGTGATGCAATACGAAATTGTGTAGGCATAGGAAATTCGATTGCGCTCAGTCGAACCAGCCTCAGATCATCGTCTTTCTTCGTTCTCATCCCGTCCGTGGTCTATAGGCCCGTTCCTTCAGAATGCAATCTTGTGGCATGTACCCATCATCGAAGATCTTCTTCAGGGTTGCAGACTTCATTTTCATTTTTGGGTCGGCGATATGTGTCTTCTTTCTGGTATTGGCGACTTGCGTCCTCTATCGATTTCAGCGCGCCCTCTCTCATACATTGGTATTCTGCTAAGATGGACTGTTCTACCTCTAGAAACATCCTACATTGCCTTTTCATTGGCCGTTTCCAAGACTATATCTGCTGGTGCCCTATTTTTCTGCAGATATAGCAACACCTCTTTTTGAAAAGTTTCGTTTCATGACTCGCTCAATTTATAAACGGTTTTCATGAACTTGTTAACTTTCTGCTGCAACAGTGGTTCTTGTGACAAGGTTATTATTCTCAACTTCATTTGCATTAATTTGGAAGAACCTTCAGCGCAAATATTACAGCATAGCATCAGTGATTGTTGCATCCGATGTATTTCTATCAAATCTGCTCCACGATTTTTTTTTGGCTTGTGACTTATTTGATTGTTGATTTGATTGGCCTGAATGATCATTGTTTTAACCTGTGACGTTCTTATTACTGCCCTTCAGATTGCCCAATAGAAGGGTGTCAAAATAATCTAGTCTAAACGCTTTGCGGATATATAGTTTTCAAATGCATTTTGTCTCAATGAACTTCTGTACTATACTGCCTTGTATACAGTTTATTTTGGTGTTCATTTTAATGCGATATTAAATATCCACACAGGATTACTCTAGTTTACTAGGCGTCCATTATTATCAAAGTAACTCGCATGTCAACAAGATATAAAACGGAATGATATTCAAAATAACCACAATGAAATAGCACTGCTGTGTAATGGTAGCTAATGCACGTTTATACGAGGTGAGCCATAAGTTTATGAGATCGAAATATTTTTAATGTTATGCATACGTTATAGTGATTGGTAGCCTTTTCCTTTGTTGCCGATATTCTGCCTACTGAAATAACTTCTTGGAATATCCTTGGGAACAATATAGGTCATCACCAGATGATCAGTAAGTGAAATAGTCAATATATCATTTAGTACAGATAATTATATCCATTTGCTTGATCAGTTTGAGGTTATGTATAGAAAGGTTTTTGAATTCGGCGATCTGTGAAAAGCAGGTTGTTAAAAAAACCATATTTATGAATGTTGAGGAATCTGTATTTTTTCAAGAGAGATAAGGTAATCACGAAACATAAAAATGAAAACAGAGCTTCCGCGTACGAGTTTAAAGTGAATTGTATCGAAGAATATCTTGGTGGCTATAGGAAAGACTAAAAAGAAATTAGATCATCTTTGAAAACATGTCTATTACTGATATTGGGTGTAGGCCTTCCACAATCTGGAAAATAAACACAGCTAAACCAATACAAAATTTGCTAAAGTGTAACAAAGGATAAACTGAATTAATTTGAGGATTTTTCTGATTGGTGAGAAAATAGAATTTGAATTCATTCCATTCCTTCGATAACCGTTCCCATTCATTTCAAAGTTTTTTCCTCTTCTGATAAATAGTTGTCGGAACTCCTTTTAGAGTATCTTATTCCAAAATTTGCCTTCAAGGCATCGATTTTTTTTATTTTATAAATTACACCTAAGACTGTACAGTACTAGTTGACCTGGCGAACTTCGTACCACCTAAGAAATAAAAAATATTGTGATTAGCTGACTTACATTAACTTTATTATATTTCTTATATTGTGTTTGTGAACCAGACCATTTATCATATCGTAGTATTCCCATAGAATTAGAAATTATTTGGAAGACTGAATAGATAGACTAGAACTGAAACGGATATCCGGCCTATCCTGCGGCCTAAATACTATCCGGCCGAATACCGGATAAGTAGCACCTATCCGGCCGAATACTGGATTGAAAAAATATTTCTAGGTCATTAATTGCTTCATTTGGTTAGTATCACTTGAGAAATACAATCAGTAATCACACAATAATTCTACAACTTTGGAAATTAATTAGTTACTCATATTGCACTAAGGCAGATTTCTCTGCATCAAGCGGTTTCGCTTGTGTAGCAAGCGGTTTCGCTTGTGTAGCAAGCGGTTTCGCTTGTCTTCGTAAACAAGGCCAGCTTCAGAATTTTTTTTTGCTGTACACAATACTGCAAGGTGCTGAAAGATAGATTTTGGCAAACTTTGTCGAATTTGTGTAGTGTTTAGCATTAGCTGCTTATCAAGAATAAGGGTCACATTTGCGATCAGTTCGCACGGACTTGTGATAAAATCAAGCTCCACATGACACAGCCGACTCTCTCTTCTCCCCCAAGCACCCCAAGTAGTTTGTTTTGAATCTTGGGTATAGATAAGTTGCAATCAAGTAGTTTGAGTCTTGACTTATGGAGTTAAAATGCAGCTTCTAACAAGGCCCGAATATGTGATAAATCAACGAAAAGATCCGAATTGGACCGAGTCCATTTTATCGTTATCACGCTGCCTACGTAAGCGTGCTTCTCACGATGCACCAAATGGCAACGTCAGCCGGATATTCAGCGGCCAAATATTCGGCTATCCGGCTGCAAGGTTGGCCGAATATCCGGTATCCGGCTAAACTACTATCCGTTTATTATCAATTATAGACTGCTCTTTCAGTTTTCAAATCATAAATAACGCTCTTCAGGAGAACTGACATTTTGATTGTTTGGATTCATCATCGAAGCATAAACCCTTCTATCGAGAGAACACTCCAGACCCAATTATTCGGAGCTTGCTATGTTAGGTCCTAGAATAACAATTTTTGTTGTCTCGAGATCATCTTACGGTGATATCGATCTACGCCTTCCTAACCCTTATTTAATATTGTCCCATCCCTATTTCGGCACTCGTGCTGTGAAATGAACACTGTCGGCTATATCTCAACAATGGATCGAATAGTAAAAAACTATTACAGTATTTAGTGCAGTATTTCTTGGTATTTTTTACTCAAAAATTGATCTAGTACTGGTAAATACTGGTAATAATGAAAAGTTCTTCATTGTGATTAGACGGTGATATCGGCATAGTGATAATTGCACGAGAAACATGATAAGGGAAGTTTGATGTATACCATTTATATCAATGGGGACCCAGAATGCTTTATTGTGGTACATCCCGCCTTATTGCTTTTTTCACTACTTGGGAGCCATCTGACATTTCTTCCAAGTATCCGGAAAATACCGTAGTCTCATTGGCACTGCTTGAGAGTTCATCATAAATTGTTACTTACAGTTGAGGATGATTTACTGAATCTAAATTAACGTAGAATTATTATTAATAGTGTCTAACAATTATTCGTATTATGAGCAGAAGAGTGATCTATCACAATGATAACACATATTTTCTGGCAGTCTGGTGACATTTCATTAATAAGAGCACAAACCGACTAACAAATTTATAAGCTCCTAAAACCAGACCCACGATCAGTAGCAGCAGTTTTTCATCTCACGTACAAATCGTTTTTCTTGTGTATTATTTTCAAAACTTTCGATAGGGACGGCAGATGGTCTATACTTCTCCATTGGCTGCTTTGGAAACTTTGAAGGTAATAATAACAAAAGCTCTTTTCTTGGTTAGAGAAAAATAACTTCACAGAGATGTGTATTGAAAGTATCAATCAAAAAGGGTTCAATAAATGAACAACTAATAATTTGACTGTTCAAAATATAAGCAAAGCTGTTGTTTTGAATAATTTTGAAGCAGAGTTCTTCCGAGTCATTTACCCTACTACCATTATAATAAATGAAAATATAATTTTCTTGCTAATGATTATCTTTCATGTACATATCCTTAAGAAAGTTTTATTGATTACGGTATGTCAGTTTCATGTTTAGGCGTTATATTAAATTTATTATTTTGAATATTAGAAAGTGCAATTTGAGTAATATGTCTTTTTTTCTCTATTCGAAGCCCTATATCTATGAAAAATATAAAAAAAAATCACACGCAAAAAAACAGGAACAACGTAACGATTAAAATAGTTTATTCAAAACTGGTAGGACGGTAGCGGGTCGGGTTGACGTGGGTACTTTGCCCCATTTACAAGGCCAAATGATCGATTTTTATTTGCTTCCGTCCAACCCATGTTAGGAATCACACGTTAAAAGATAAGACCTCCTTAGCCTTCAGCTCGTACAAGTTTCAACTTTTGAGAGCTCTCGTTCGTAGGGGGCGAGAGCTGGTTAACGGAAGAACATATTTTAAACAGATTTTTAAACAAGACTTAACTTCTTACTTCCTGAAAACAAAAACAATTCATTATTTGGCGGGAACCAGTATATCTGGGCATCAAAGACTTCTTTGTCACTCTTGAAGAAATATTGTTACTGTTTAAACACATTTTTCAGTTTTCGAGTTAAAACCTCGAGCGAAAAGAAACTCAGGGCATAGAATATCTCTCTGGGGAAAAGTGTAAAAAACCTATTCCTCATTTTACCGAGGACTGATCTAATTTTCTCTGAACTCGCAAACCAACAGAGAATGAAGGGGTCTTGTGCTCTATCTCGTTTTCGAAAAATGATCGTCAAGTGGACTGGTGTGAAAGGTCGATTAGAGACAGATATGGCAAATTATAGCTGTCGTCTCGAAGTTTAAAGCTTATCTGTTGTTTTATCGGAATTGTACATTAGCATATTATTCTGCCTTCTATGGAACTGGCGACAACTCTTGTGGAAAATGAATGGGTTGATTACAATTTTCAAATTAGGGGTTCCATTTTGTGAAATGTCATTAGTATCATTCTACATTGGCAAAAAATTAATTCACAGCATTGATCGAGGCAAATCTCGCGTAAATTAATGTAATAAATTGATGGATCTGACTTAATTTGACGTTTATTTTGTTCTTTTTGGAGCTGGTAAATTTATCGTTCATTTCCATTGATCAAATACTATAAGATACAAAAAACTAATACATTTATGTGATTAAAAAAAGACGTTACTCGATAAGTGACAACACTTGTTCCGAGATAAATATAAATGTAAAGATGAAGTACATCCATATATAAAGAGTACTCATTTATTTGCTGCAAAGCCGTACCGGGCAGGCGGTCCTCTATTCCTCTATTGAAGACTGACTGTGAAAAACAAAAGACAGTTCTTGATGATGAACATTTTGCATACATGTATTTAAAATTTGACCTTAATGAAGTGTATGTTAGTTGATGCAATAGTTACACATTCGCCTATATGTATATGGTTTACGGTCAGAAATGGATACATAGCTGTCACAGCTATGTATTCATAGTACGCCAATATATACAAAAAAGTTCATGTGACAAGAACAGTGTTGACCAGTGTAATTGCATCTTCCATTATGCCAGCCCAAACATTAAGTTTTTCGGGGTATTGTATGTGTCCTTCTATAAATAGTCGCGGGTTCTCGACTCTCCAGTAATGACAGTTTTGTTTATTTGCGTGCCCATTTAAATAAAAAATGCACTCGTCACTGAAGCAAATATTTTTGAATAGCCGAGTTTCTGTGATAGTTCTAGCTGTCATATTTTCACAAAATTCAATTCTTTTGTCGGGGTCATCGTCACCAAGTTCTTGAAGGATTTGCATTTTATATCGAAATAAAAATCAAATGTATTGATAA
>WOGR01012827.1:0-10053 GCA_015342045.1 Leptinotarsa lineolata | reverse complement strand
TTTACTTAGCTCCTAGGGCGCTAAGTGAAGTTGCTGAGAACATTACAAAAACTTAGTATGTGGTGGATCTCGTCAAAATGAACAATTTTTTCCTATGAAATGTTGAACGAAAAATGATTCGTTTTCGAAATACAGATTGTTGAAATTAAAAAAAAGGTAGGTTTTTGTCATGAGTTTTTTGCAATTTTAATTATTTTCATCAAACTTTATACGCAGTATACCCGTACAGACTTCTCCTAAACTGAGCATTATCGGACTGCTTATTCAATCCAAATTAAAAAAATTTGTCAGGTTTAATTATTCAATCAGAAAGTGCTACATTTCGAAGTTTGTAAAATAAAACAATTAGGAGGAGCACTATGTTATTTATTTGGAAAATAAACATATAAAAATTGAACGAAACAACAATCACAACAACTGTTCAAAGTGACGACCCCAAAGCTTCTGCTCTCCTCATCAAAGAATTCTGCACCCGTTGAAAAATGCCCGGAGTGTTTCTTATCGTTTCGCAGCAAGCTATGATGCGATCCCTCAACATTTCCTCGTTTTCAATGGGCCTAGCATAAACTAGTGATTTTAGGTGTCCCCAAAAGAAAAAAATCGACGGGATTGAGGTCCGGTGACCTCGGTGGCCAATGCTCAGTGCCTCCTCTTCCTATCCATCGTTGAGAATATGCTACGTCTAAAAAATTTCTTGCTATCACACTAAAATGAGCAGGAGCTTCATCGTGCATAAACCAAGAGTAATTTCGGATACCAATGGGAACATCTTCCATAAGTTGGGGATGCTCGTGTTCCAAAAAATTTAGGTAAGCATCTCCATTCAAACGTAAGGGGAGAAAATAAGGCCCAATTAAATAATCCCCAATTATGCCTACCCATACATTAAAAGATAATCTGTCTTGGAAATGAGTTTGCGTTATCGTATGTGGGTTATCTTCCGCCCAGATGTGGTTGTTATGAAAGTTCATGATACCATTTCTTGAAAAATTAGCCTCATCTGTGAAGAGGATTTTCGATGAAATTTGAGTATGTTGTTCGAACTTTCTTTAAATCCATTGAGCAAATTCGATACGTGGTTGGAAATCAGGTAGCGTAAGTGCCTGGACACGTTGAATTAAATAAGGATATAAGTGCTGTTCCTTTAAAATTTTGTAAACTGTCATGTGACTAGTTTTTCTTGTACTTGTCTCTGGATGTTCACTAATTTCTTCGAGAACCGCCTCCTCCAATTCTACAGTTCTTGTAGGCCGTGGCCGTTCTACTGCAGAATTTGTTTCAAAGCTTCCAGATTCGGAATGTCGCAAGAAAAAATTCGCAAATGTCGCCGTACAAGGAGTCACGCGTCGGGGATACCTTTCCTGATAGATACGTCTGGCCTCGCTTGAATTTCCGTCAGCCAAGCCGTATGCAAAAACCATATCAACCATTTCAGCATTCGTAAAGTCGGGCATGGTACCAAAAAATCACTTTATAAACTCCGAACTGTGAATTTGTCAATTAATAGTTGAAAACTTCTATTTTTTATAAACAAACTTTCATAGCAATTCGCTATGAACTAATATGCATCGATATAAAAAATTGTAAATATCTCGAAAACGATCACCTCTAGCGTTTTTGAGAAAGTGTACCTTTTTTACTCAGAAAATGTGTGGAAATTAGGTTTTTTCATGAAAAGTACCAAAAGTTTACTGTCAAAAAAGTCAGGGCAATTTGAAATAAATAATGATAACGTGCGCAGCGCCCTCTAGATTTTTCATGAAAATTAATACAAAATTATGATTTCCCACGTCAAAAAACCCCGGGCACCGAATTTCGTGAAAATATATTATTTTTTGCAAAGGTTATTTTCAAAAAGTGAACAAAAAAATTTAATTTCAACACCCTGTATCTCTGAAACGAAGCATTTTCGGAAACAAGACTTTTTTTTAATGTCTCAAGAATACGTCATTTGAATATTTTAACGTACTTATGTTACACCCTGTATATTGGAGTGAACTGATTGACATTATCTCAAATACATCCATTTTTTGTTCAGAAATGGTACAAACAAATATGATTAATGAAAACTACACGACGAATATCGTCTTTTTCTGATGGTTGGGAAGAACCATATCAGGCTCCATCAGTCAGTATGAGCTTGAGGATGGAGAATGAGTAGTTTCAATAAACACTTTTTATTCCTCACAACAGATTCAATATCACCCGCAGCATAAGGCAACACCAGAGTGTTGATAACATAATAATACCGTAGGTGATAATAAAGCCCTGTTGGGGATACGTTATATCGATGGATACAAGCTGAGATCGCTTCTCGCTTCGCTGTCATGAACCTCTATACTATACCCATCATGCGACTGCGGTAGACTAAGGTGTTAAAGACATCATCCTGGCACGATGAACCCTTCGGTTTTCGACTTCAACCCATTCGACCTGAGAAGGAAAAGGTCAGGTGCTTTGATAAGCCGATGTCTCATAGTGATTTCTGCAGCTTTCATGTGTGCTTTTTGCTGAACGGGTTCCAACTCGGTAAGTGGATATCACCTCATTCAGTGTCGTTAACTAAACCGAGTTCATCAGCCGCTCTGTCAGCTGCCCTGTTCTCCTAGGGTCGCTGACCTTATGAATTTACTGGCTACATCCAGCTTCTATGTGGACACTCCAAACTCAAAAGTCCACGGCCTTCCAGTTGTCGGGGGAATTACAACCGTGGAACGGAATATTTCGAATGCAAACTCCTATGGAAATGCATCATTTTTCGGGTCTTCACGTCGAGTTGATACACCTTCTTTCGAGTACACTCTACTACTTCAAACGAAATGGTAAGGATATCCAAAGCAGCAACTTTGTTCCCTCTCGACAGATGCGACACTCAACCCACACTATTGGGTGAATGATCATTGGGTTCAAAAATCATGTTCCCTAAGCAGACGCAATTAGCCAAGGATGACAGTCTTCTGTATTTGCTCAGCCAAGATTTCTGCCTTCGTGCGGCATGATTTTGAGAATCGAGAGTGGAAAGGGCATCATTCCATCGAGGACTCCAATAACTTCGATGATCAAACAGTTCTCTCACTAGAATGATCTGAATGGAGTCTGCGGAATTCAAAAAAAAAATCTCCATATCTTAATAATTTCCCCATCTCATAGGGAGCTGAAAATCTCCACGACAAATATCGTCTTGCTCTTATGGTCGAGAAGAATGCATCGGGCTTATTAGCTCATTTGAACATGAGGGTGGGAAATGAAGAGTTCCAATATATTTGGCACTTCTCATTCCTCACGATTCAATATCCTCGGAGCAACACTAGGCAACACCAGTGTCTCTTCAATACCGTTAAAGTGCTGGATATGCTAATAATGAACTCTTAGGACCGCGTTATGTCAATGGATCTAGTTTGAGACATTATAGGCTGGACATGCTGACAGCATTAGGGTATCAGACACCTAGTGGTAGGCCCTTCATCTTGTGTCAGGAACCTCAATACCCATCATGGGACTGCGATGGACGAAGGTGTTGAAGAGACCATCCTGGAATGCCTTGATTAATCCATAGTTTCCGACTTTAGCCCACTTGATCTGAGGAAAGCAAAGAACAGGTGCTTTGATTCGCCGAGTTCTTCAATGTTGGTAAGCCATGCATTGACCTATCCTTGGTTAGACTGGTCGGCCCCTATCCCCAAAGCTCCCAATAGAATTATTATTATTATTATCAGTGATTATTTTATGTACATATACAGGGTGTCCCATATAAAATTCCAAAGGCAAATATCTGAAAAATGAAGAATATCCATATTTCTTGAGAGCAGATAATTTTGGTGTTGAAGTTTCTGTTATTTACGTAGAGATCCAGCACTAGGCATTCGCGTCGCGACACCACCGTCAATTTTTTTAAGTGGTAATCCCGTATTTTCAATTGGTTTTTGAATTCTGCAATTAATTTTGAATTCAGCCATATAGCACACTTATAGTTTTCCTTGAATACTGATGAAAAAAGGCAAATTTTATTGCGTATTATAAAGAGGGCCATGAATAAGTCAAACTAAATGCAATAATACGAATTTAATAAAATGAATCCATCAGTTATGATTTCATTGTTTGTTTTATTTTATCTAGTTGCGTATTTCTGTACAAATTAAAATAAATGTTTCAACTTACAACGACTAACATGATGATAACGATATCAATTAGTGATAACAGGAATCATTTTAGTAAGTGTTCGAACTGCCTCCCTTCACGTAGAATACACATATTGCATCTTTATAGTGATTCCCGATTCGTGACAGCTAAAAGCGTCTCTCGCGTTGTGGAAGCACAAACATTTGTGATACTATTTTTCAAATCCTCTACATTTTGTAGACGTCGCATATAAACTAAGTCTTTGATATATCCCCACAAAAAGGAATATAGTGGTGTAATATCTGGACTTCGAGCTGGCCATGGTATTGGACCCTTATTTCCAATCTATTTCTCATTAAAATTATCATCCAAATATTGGGTAACTATTCTATTATTATGTGGAGGTGCCCCATCTTGTTGAAACCACATATTCAGTCGAGTTTGTATTGGTAAATTCTCCAAGAGATTCGGCAACACATGTTGTAGAAAAACCCAGTACCTCTCCCCATTGAGAATTCCTTCGAAGAAATGGGGTCCTATCAAATAACCATCAACGATTCCGCACCAAACATTAATCCCCCACACAGACTGAAATCTCGTTTCTTGCACCCAATGAGGGTTTACATCACACCAATAGTGACAATAATGTTCGTTTATTATACCGTTGTTATAAAAACGGCTTTCATCACTCCATAATATTTTTTTCAGAAACTGATCATCATCATGAATACGGGTGGACAACCATGCAAAGAAGTTCAATCTTTTATCAGCATCTCCTGAATTTGGGAATATATTTTAGTTATTAAAAATGAAACATGAAGATTATTACCTGAATGTAGTCCTCAAATCAAATGTATTTTGTAGAGATGGAATTTGTTTTTCAAACGAAATATTTTTATATTGACGATTTCGAAATGTCACAATTCATTGCTACTTGTCTGATGGAACTATGTGGTTTCAATAACATTTGACCTAGCACTGCTACACTATGATTCTCATCAGTAGCGGTTTTTGATTTTTTTTGCTTCCGTTCATTAGAACATTCATTTTGTGACAAAGATTTGGTTGAGCCAGCGAATGTTTTGTCTGACGGTAATTTTCTGTCAGGATACCGATTAGCGTATATTCTCGCTGCTTCTTTCGAATTCCTTCTTGCTTCGTCATAAATACATATCATATCCAACTTTTCTGCATTTGAATATTGAACCATTTTTCAATTTTACGTAAAACCAACACAAAACTGAATACACTTTCGTCAAATCTGACAGTTCTTCTGACAGATCGATAAATACATTATTGCATTTAATTTGACTTATTTATGGCCCTCTTCATAATACACAATAAAATTGCCTTTTTTCATCAGTATTTCAGGAAAACTACAAGTGTGCTATATGGCTGAATTCAGAATTCAATGCAAAATTTGAAAACCAATTGAAAATACTGGGTTACCTTTCGAAAAAATTGGTTTCGGTGTCGCGACGCCCTTACACCAAAATTATCTGGATATTCTGGCCCTGGAAGTAGCCGTCGATGGATATCTCTCAAATACTTTCACCATGAACGCTGATACTCCCCAGGAATCCATATTGTTTCTAACCTTTTTTTTATTGTACATCAACGATTTATTGGAAAAAATGAAGAATCCAATATATTGCTTTGCTGACGACAACACATTTGTCTCGTCATTCCATTTGGAATCCAGGAAATCGGTTGCGCATGCACATCTCCACCGGCAGCAGGAGATTGCATATCTTAATGGGGATCTAGAGGTGGCAATTTCGAATTGGGGTGAAAGTAATCAGGTTCAAGTCAATGCCACGAAAACTCAGGCTTTGGTTTTTTCCAGAGAGGTGTATGTCTCTGGAATTGATATAATAATGTCAGGACAGACAACTCCGCTTTCTGCTTCGATGAGTGTTGAAATGGACACTAATTTGTCTTGGCACAATCATGTTGCTGCTATTGCAAGGGCTGCTTCTCAAAAGCTTGGAACACCAGAAAATTGTACACACCTCAGCAACTTTTGATGCTTTATAAAGCTGAGATCAGACCTTCTTTGAAGTATTGTTCTCATGTATGGAGCTCCGCACCTAAACATACCCTGAAGCTGCTTCATCCCTTCCAGAAAAGAGCCATCCGCCCGATTGGAGACGCAAACCTAACTTACAACCTTTATAGTCTGGAACATCGAAAAAAGGTTGGAGATTTGTCTCTCTTCTATAGATACTTTCACGGGAAATGTTCTAGGGACTTAGCACATTTGATTACACCAAGAGCGGTGCATATCAGAAATACGCGACGGACTGTGGCTGCTTATCGTTTTGAAGTTCAACTCGGTACACCTCGAACTTTGCTGTTTGAAATCTCTTTTATTTGGAGAACTGCGTTCATGTGAAATAAACTTTCTGAAAACGTTTTTCCTAGTGGATTTAAGCTCTAACGATTCAAATTCAATGTGAATCACTACTTTCGCACAAGCACTGCTCTTAGAGCGCCTTAAGGTTTATCCTGTAATGCTTGTGCTTTTTCCTTGAAAAAAACCTATTCACTGAGATTGTTGAGCTCTGGTCTTTTATTCGTCTTCATCCACAAAAGTTCTTATAACTTGCCCACATGAATATGTGTCAAGAGTATGAAGATTATTTATCATATTTCGGAACTTTATCAGTCCAAATATCATGTACAGACTATGCCAAATTGGATACTTCCGAAAAGAATCTCCTGTTTTTTAACTGATAGCGTTTTCACTGTTCAAATCAGAATTCAACAGCTACCAGAAAATATTTGAATTCTGTTTTATCGCCGCATCGTCCAAAGTCTACTTGATTTGTTCAGTATTAGCGAAAGAGAGAGAGATCAGAAATTCTCAAACCTATTCCTATATTTGACAAGTTGTAGAAGTTCTGTATTTTAAAGATGACTGTAGCAAAACATCAAGTGTGCTACATTTTTTGGATGGTGATTTTAGGCTCTATTGAAATATGCAAGAATATACAGGGTGTCTCTTTGAAAAAATAGTTTTTCATCAATAACTATTGATATCTCATTTGAGAAAATGAGCATTTCACACCATTGAATTCTACATAAAAAATTTCAGATGTTTTCATAGAAAAAAGTTACAGCAACTTTTCGAAAATGCATTTTCGAACAACAGATCCTAACTCTGAAACTATTATAGATATCGATATACAGTTTTCACCAGTAAGTTCGTCATAAAATTTGACCCTCAGACACAGCCATCAGTTTCCATCTGTCTAGTTTGAAAACAAGAATTTCCCTTCAATGGTGTCCAATTTGGTCCACTCTGTACATCTATTGAGATTTTATGGTACTTTTAATATAATACTTCCCAACTTATAAAATATGCGCAGCTGCGTATTTCAATGCATATTTTCTTTTATTTTCCTTGGGTATATAATCGACAATAATGGAAAAAGTTTCAGACTGTATTATTTTTGTTACTATGGAGAAAATTACCATTCAGTATGGAAAAGTCGCACACTTCCAACAATAAAAGTATATTTGCTCATTACAGTAAATTATGATAGATATTGATGAAATATACTGCACAATTTTCAAGAATTTCACACACGACATGTTTTTCACTAGACAAGAGCTTTCTCAACCGAAAATGATACTCACACGTGAAGATTTAATAAGATCCTTCCAGTGAAAATCTTGCAGTGATTTGTAGCAGTTATCATTAATATGGATTTTCATCAAGTATCGACCAGTTCTATCCAGTTGGTGAATTATAGATGAATATTCCTCTAGTGATTGTTTTCTAACCTTCAAACTGTTCTGTGATATCCTAAAACTCCATTGTTCAGTTCTCCGACTTCGAGAAGTTTATTTTATTGATAAATAAATATATCATTCCTCTGCTTTGTCTTAAAGTAGGATATTATTCAGAAAGTTCATGAAAGTGGATGAAACTTTCTGAGAAAATATTATTCACTCATTCATTTAATACAATGAAAGTAAACCTTCTGCATTCCAGAGAAAACTTCCAACTCAAAAAAATTCAGAATTCCGATTCAAAATTCTACCGGGTGTAAAAAATGTTCAGGTTATACTTTCCCCTTGAAATATTTTTGAAAATTATCAACATACAATAATCGCTGAAGATCCAATCCATTCGGAAAAACGTTCCCAGGAAGTTTATCCCACATAAACACATGAACGCAGTTCTCCAAATATAAGAGTTTTTGAACAGTGAAGTTCGGGGTGTCCTGAGTTGAACCTCAAAACGATGAGCAGCTACAGTTCGTCGCGTATTTCTGATATGTACTGCTATTGTTGGAATTAAATTTATCGAACATCCCGTGTGAAAGTATATATATAATAGAACCAATTCTTCAACCTTTCTATTGAATAGAACTGGCCGATACTTGATGAAAATCCATACTAAAACTCATCAATACAAAAATACACATGTTTCGCTAGACAATAGCTTCCTCAAGCTACTAACGCTTGAGACAGCTGAATATTACGCTTGAGGAAGCTATTGTATAGCGGAACCCTTTAAAGTGAAAATCATAAGATGAACTGTATTATTGTATTGATGAGCTTCAGGGTATGCTCAAGGGCGGAGCTCCATCCATGGGAACAATACTCCAAAGGTCATATTTTAGCATGTTGTCAATGTTAATGAGCAGTATTTCTTTTTTCTGAGCAGACATCTTATTTGGGGGCAGGAGGGAAAACTTTTCGCCAATCTTCCAATCAACTGGGGAAAGATTAAACGGATTTACATGGGCGGTAAGAAATCCGAGGTCTGTTGTATTATTGATGCAAAAAACAATTGAAAAATCACCAATATTCCAGAGCCATTGTAATGTTTTTCATATAACAATCATTTGATAGTATTATACAGTGCGGCCAATAGGTATGGAATAAATTCATTTTTAGAGTTATTATGTACTATGTGAAAAAAACCTGAAACAGGTCGATATTTCTTCTTGAATTGACAATTTACAGTATGAAAATATTATCCCCCTCTAGCATCCCTTCTGAATTATAAGCACCCCCTCGAGAATTTTAAATAGCAAAGGTGGTCGTGTGGCACCTTGTTGGAACGGGATTTTAGTCCTTTGTTCAGCAATATGAAGTTTTTTATGTTTGGTGCAATCATGACTGAGAAAATTGATTTTTGGGATGTAAAATTTCGATAATGTCTTGAGGTATCACAAAACTTTGCGTGGAATGAAGATAACAATGCCACATTATATTTAGAATGTATTTTTCAATGTACTTTACAAATAAATTGAATGTTCAAAAGGATAATCATCAACTTCTTGACAATAACCAAGGAGATTTTTGAATTCTCCTACAACATTTTGTATGACCTCGGGAGTTATTTTGTTAATTTCTTCCGTTATCCTTACTTTTGAATCAGCAACATTGTTTGGTTCATTGAAATATACTTTAGATTTTGAATAATCCTATGAGAAGTAATCGAGAGGAGTCAAATGGGGGGATCTAGCCGGCCATTCGATCGTTCCACGTCTTCCAATCCACCTATCGAGAAAAATCTCTTTTGAATAGTTCTTAACTGTACGTACAAAATGCGGTGGAGCTCCGCCTTGTCGGTAGTGAATAGTTCGATCTATCTCATTGGGATGATTGATATCAGGAAAATGTATTTATAATGTAGACACTGAAAAGTTAATCAAAAAATCTGGAAGACCCTCACAATTAACAGTGCCCTCAAAAATATAAGGGGCAATAATTTTATTGTTAATGATACGAGCCCAAACGTTACCTTTTTTAGGATATTGAGTGTGAGTCGCACACATTCAGTGAGGATTTTCTCTGCTCCAATATTTACAGTTCTGTCTGTTAACTGTTCCATTTAAATGAGACTTCGCTTCATCATAAAACACTATTTTGTTTATGAACTGCAAATCTGCGTTCATTTTGTCTATCATCAAT
>WOGR01012826.1:0-10053 GCA_015342045.1 Leptinotarsa lineolata | reverse complement strand
TGAACATGTAAATCCTTATTTTCAAATTCCGGATCCCTGTCGATTGACACAGATTCCTCACACGTAATGTTATCATTTGTTTCAAAAGGTCTCCAGAAAGCCATATTGATGAAAGTACCCAAAAAAAAACACTTAGATTTTCACAAAAATCGGTTTAAAAGATCAGATTGGAAATTTTGGTGTGAAAGTTTTCAAAAATCGTTTTGCAAAACCACTCACTACCTCACCTAACACACGACACTGATGAAGAAATATTGTGCAACGGCCAAATAATTAGTATTCAGCCAGTGCAGCTAGCCGAGCCTTTATTCCTCAACTACATTTAATAGCACGTTAACTAACTATCTGGGCGACTAGGGGCCACAGGCCAGAAATTTTTATGACTGTACCAGGGATGCTTTGAACATAAAAGCGCTGGTAGTATATACATTTCCCATTTGCCAGGCAGTGATTATGAACACCCCTCGTAGTGCTATTATTTTTTATTGCCGTTAAAATTGGGAATGGATAGACTATACGATATTTTCAATGTATACTTCCCATGGACAAAAATCATAGGAATTTTTTATGCCTGGAAAATCATAAATCCCTTTTTATTAATTATTTTTACACCACTTTGAGAAGTAATGTGTTACCACATTTGCTGCTTTTACAAAAATAGATAGCTCATTTCGTGCCACCATTTGTGGTGAGTCATCTACGTAGGCTATTGTTTTTTGTTGTTGTGACATATTCGAATTTTCTGTCACTCATGAGTAGTATAAAAATAATTGCGAGTCAGGGTTGAACCCTGCGGCACTCCCATTGAGACAAAAGCAGGAATCGATCATTACCAGTTGTGACCTGTTTTTAATTTATGAAGCAACCTAGTCATTGGAACTCTCCTGATTACAATTCTAATTAGTTTTTCCAGGAGTAAGCTATGGTTTACCGAATCGAATGCTCTAGTTTAATAAAAAATATGCCAACTGAAATTTGCTTGTTATTGAGACTTGTGTATATACTACTGCAAAGTTCATTTATTGCTGTTGAAGTTGATTTTTGTCGCCTAAAGGGGATAAGTTTGTGGTACTCTGAAATTTACTATTCTCAGATAATAACTATGATCGATGACTTCTGCAACCTGTGATTGTAAGCAAACATGGTAGTTGGCCACTTTAGTTTTAGGTCCTTTATTTTTATATATAGGGACAGACTTCCGTATATACTCCTATGAATGATTTATCTATTTTCTAGTGCGAAACTAATGACAGATTTACTACTTGCACATGTTTTGATTTGAAAATAATACATGTTTCATTTTCAGTCGTAAATGTGAGTGTGTAATGATGTGCAGTAATTTGCTCTTTTTTAATCATGAAACTAGTGTTTTTTTACAGATTCCGGAATTTTTCTTCATGAAACCCAGGAAGAAACAGTCTTTGGGACGAAAGAGGAGGTTACTAGTAAAAATATGTCTTCAACGCCACATGGAAAACTATTTGCTATTAAGAATTTTCATTCCGTTGAGCATGGAGAGGAGATGAATGAATTTAGTTCTGGAAACTATTTGAGTTCAGTTAGAGAGAGTGGAATTCATGAGGAAAACGAAAGTTGCTCAAAAAATTTCTATGAAAGAATCGATGCGAAATTGGTTGAAAACAAGCATACTGAGAAACTCCCAGTGTCATCTATTAAAAGTAGTATTTCAACAAATCATATTGGCTCAAAGACATTTCAGTGTAAAATCTGCTCTAAATCATTCATTAATGGAGGTAATTTGAGAAGACATCAAAAAATACATACCGGCAAAAAACCATTTCAATGTAAAATCTGCTCTAAATCTTTCAATCAAAATGGTCATTTGAAATCCCATGAAAAAATTCATACTGGCGAAAGACCATCTCAGTGTAAAATCTGCTCTAAATCATTCCTTAATGGAGGTAATTTGAGAAGACATGAAAAAATTCATACCGGCAAAAAACCATTTCAATGTAAAATCTGCTCTAAATCTTTCAATCAGAATGGTCATTTGAAATCCCATGAAAAAATTCATACTGGCGAAAGACCATTTCAGTGTAAAATCTGCTCTAAATCATTCCGTCAATGGGGTACTTTGAAAACACATGAAAAAATACATACTGGTGAAAAATCATTTCAGTGTAAAATCTGCTGTAAATCATTCCGTCAATGTGGTACTTTGAAAACACATGAAAAAATCCACACTGGCGATAAACCATTCAAGTGTAAAATCTGCTCTAAATCATTTTTTCGGAGAGGTCATATGAAAACACATGAAAACGTTCATACTGGTGAAAAACCGTTTCAATGTAAAATTTGTTTCAAGTCGTTCAGTAGAAATATTTATCTGAAAATACATGAAAAAAAGCATACCGACAAAAAACCATTTTAGTGTAAATTATGTTCTGAATATTTCAGTCAGTAAATTGATATTGCATGAAAAAATTCATAATTGACTAAAATCATTTCATTTTAAAGAGCGCCAGTGAAATGAAACATTGTAGAAAAAAGCAACAACTCATATAATATAGCTGTTACCTTCTTTAATAAGGACATGACAAATTTGAAAATTTCTCAGAGTTAGTCGGCGCCCAACGATACACAAATGAGACAAAATTGACCGGTTAACACTTGCATTCAATATTTCCAAGTAATTAGACCTAAAATATATTCACTGGTTTGTTCACAATAATAGTAATACACCATCCACCTTGTATATCATTTATTTCAAAAAGTATTTTTCAACATACATCATGGGACACAAAACACTTTTGAAATATCGACATAACCTTTCTGAACACGTGTTTATATTGTTGACAAATTTATATTTCAACGGCTCGACAAACACATGTTCTTATATTGATGTTTTTCTAATTCATAACTCACGAAGTGAATAGGATGCGAATGGCATTAGACACTGGTATGGGGGTTCTAAGAAAATTGCAAAACGTCACTTGCAGCCGCATGCTCACAGTGTATACCCATGCCGTTGGGCATTTCGAGTTTTATACTAATAATTTCACGAATTTGTCCACAACGCTTAGAATTTACCTCACATTGCCAATCAAAACTCGAAATGATAACAAATTTATAATCAGTATTGAACATGAAATAAAAATTGAGTCTGTGAAATAGCCCAGTTTTGCTAATGCAACAGCACGAAAAGTAACTTTTTGTAATTGTATTTAGTATTATGAGCATTCTGTAATGATTCCTTTTTAAATTAAAAATATTGAAATAGCTATAAAGATGTCTCTTATTATTTGTAACCTCTTATTTACTAATAAATACTTTTCATTTGATTCTTTCGAAACATGAGGCGTTTTCTGGCGCTAAAGTATTCGAAACTTTATTCGTCTGTGATTCGAATACATTCATTCTGGCGTTGAAACGATGAAACTATGATTTGAAACGTATTCATGATGATACAGACCTAGCGTGAGGTTAGTTTTGAAACGGAATTTGACATCACGGTACGTCAGTTTTTGCTTTATTTTGATCGTTCCAGTTTATAAAGTGCCGCAACCTTTTTATCAAATACGTTGTAAAGATGTACAAAATAAAGCTAGGAAATTATTGTACGCACAAATCCGATTCTAACTGAGGTTAGAGAAAATTGAAAAGTTTGTTTTTATTATTGAATCATTCCATTCTGGCGAATTTTATTATTAATGACGTCACTAGGAATAGTTTCTGAATACACGCTCGAATACGATTAAACGCCAGAAAACACCTCTGCTTTCTGGGCAGGTTTGAATCTATTTCAATATATGACGTCATTCACGAAACTATTTCAACGAGAAAATAGAATGATTTCAAACAAACCGAAATGAAAATAATATTGATCCTTTATTCAGCACAGAAAAAGCTAATTACATGCAGTTCGTCAGAATATATAAAATGCAACTCTTTATAAAAAACAAACTTAACTTTAGGTAATTTCAGTTGAAACGAAAGTTGAAAAATGCAGTAGCATAAAATCAGTACTTACTTAAATAGATATAGGTTTCTTCAACATATGACGCTTTAAACTTGTTTTGAAGGTATAGAGAGAGGTTGCTTCTTGATTGAATAGAAACAGGTAATTCATTTAAAGCATTTAGATCCCTGAGAAATATGGAATTTTCCGAAGAGATTTTCAACAGTTGCGGCACATGAAAATTATTTCAACTTCTTATTTGATGTGGATTAATCTGGTAGTTATAGATCGTTTCATTAAAAGATGTGAAGGTGAAATATCTGATGAATTTGTGTTACCTGTCAAAGAGTGAATTTGAATCTTCTACAAGTATTTCCGTAGAGTTCGTTCATTTTTGTAGATAGTGGCATGATATTGTTCAAAATATAAACATTTTGTTAGTATTTGATCGTAAACTGATTGATTACGTCATTGGACACTATTTGTTGAACAGTGAAATTCGGAGTATTTTTTGCAATTTCATCCTTCAAATGCAAAGACTGGTTTCGGGGTTTTATCCCTAGTCAGCATAGAAAAGATCCAACCAAACAGCAGTGTTCCTCTGGAACTCGAATAGTTTCATTGCGGGTCCTCTGCACATACGATACCGATAGGAGAAATATTTGTTAAATAGTAACAGCTCCATTGTCTATAAATCTTTAGGCAATGACAGCTTCACCTCGTGTCTCATTACTATCACTGAATAATTCAAAATATAAAAAATTAGTTTCCACCAATTTTTAATTAGTTAAGGCCAGTTTATCAGTACGTAGTTAAATGCTTTTGTTACCTACCTCAAAGCTAATCTTAGCTAATAATCAATGTTGTAGTTACTAATCAAATCGTTTATCATACCCTGGCGGATGTTTAATAACTAAGTTTGGCATGAATGACATCTTCAGGAGCTTGTTTCTTAAATCTATAGACAATGTTTCTATTGTAGAATTGATCGATTGAGTTTTCAAAAATGACAACTGCTACAAACAGTTTATGATTCATACAATATAACCTATATTTCATTACTATTTTTAGTTTTGAAATTTGGAATTTTCCGGAAGTTTGAGTTCCGAGGGCATATGAAAAACGAAAATGAGCAATAAAAGAACATCCAATTTTACCTGTCTGTTGGTGTTTCAAGTATTTGCTCTATTTGTTCTAATATGAATAATACTGTATGTTTCTCAAATATGAATCTTCTCACAAAATTCACCTCATCTAATTCATTGAAAGCATCAATACATTGTGCTTCAATGAACCCCACTATATCCTCATCTTCATCATTTAATAAATAACATTTGTGACAACAACAACAAACATGAATAACCTACTTTCGCATGCACGACCACATAACTGTCAGCTTAAATTAAAAACTATAACTTTCTAGCGATTGTTATGGTCACTGAGACTTCAGCTACCAGTTGATCATAACAGTGATAACGAAAAACAGTTTGACTAGGAGCTAAGACAAAACCATAAGTCAAATGAGCTCAGCTGGCGGTTGATAAACTGGCCCTTAGTTTGAGAAGCATTTCCACGGTTTCATTCTAAGATGAAGTTGGCAACATAGATATATGGTTAATAACTTTTGACAAATATGACTCAAACTGTCAACAAAACAAACTTTCAACTTCTACTTCTTAGTTACGGCCTTAATTGTTGTTCTAAAATTGTTCGTCCCATTAATCAGCTGACAAACGTCAACCCTCAGAAGTAGAAACTTGGTTGGTTGGTTTTATTTCACATCAGTTATTATCCAGATACTAATTACTACAAATTAAATCTCAGTCCGAGACCTCATTGAAAACAAGTCCACGTTACAGAAGAGTAAAAAAGTTTATCTTTCTTTGAAATTCGATAATGGCTATGGATGAATGTGGAAGACCAATCAAACAGGAAGTGGAATATTTTGGTGATGAGATTGACAACCACAACTCTGAAGAAAAATTTGATGCACTCCAAGGAATAACCTTAAAGAATGAATTTGGACCAGAACTAATCAAAAGTGAAGATATCGATATTGCTAATCATGATCTGAAATCTGAAAGATGTCTGGAAGAAGTAGAAGGAGGCCCACATTGTGAGGAGTGTGGAGGCTACTTGCTTAGTCCAACAGATTTTTTCAGCACTGATACTTTACAGTCATGTAACTGCCATGCTATGACTCGGGATTTGAAACCACTTAACTTTGGCGCAGGTAACATATTTGTTATAGTAAAAGTTCTCTGCAGATTTTACAATTCAATTGTCACAATATACCTAAAGTCTATTCAACAACCAGATAAACCAAATAGTATATGAAAAAAAAACAGTGAAACAGGTGAAGTAATGGCATAAAATGTACATCACTTTGATTTCAACTTGACAGAAAGTATATTTGCAAACTGTTTCTGTTAGCTGTTTGTCAACTATGAGTGTCCTATTTCAATGTTGTAACGTTCCGTTTTTCCATTAGTAGTTTCATATTATATCAGCGATTAATTATAATTTAAGTTCCATATAAATTGTCCTCAGCAGGATATTTGACTCTGTGAACCAATATATTCTAGTGCAAAACTTACCACAGATTAACTTTTTGCACATGTTTTGATTTGAAAATAATACATGTTTCATATTCAATTGTAAATGTGAGTAATAATAATAATAATAAGTTTATTTCCAAAAAAAAATGTTACTACATAATCAACAATAGAATTAATTGTTGAGAGATGTAAATAAACATGTAATTCCCACTAAAACTAAAGTTGCGTGTGGCATTTGCACAATTAAATTTACAATTTTTTTACAATATACAATGGTTTGAATTTGTCTAAAATAATTGAATGATCATAACATACAATGAATAATTTGTTGAAAGTTGTGCACCGATGTGTATGTGCACCATTTTTTGTGACAATGTCATTTGTCGTGTCTCTGTCAAAATCAATATTGAAAAGTCATTAATCTAATAAATAAGCCCTGAGAGTATCTAGATTTTTGAAATGATGAAGAATTCTGAAATTGTGTTTATTATGTGAAATATGTTCATTATATTTTTCTATAGTATCGAACCTCAATGCATTGTGATGTATGTACTCGTAATCCTTTATGTACTAGTTCATTATTCTATTTGCAGTAACCTAAATATTAATTTTGTGAATGTAGCGGAGTTGTTGAAGTTATTTTCTGGTTGTTGAACGAAGTCACAATTTTTCTGTGGTTCCTTGGCCTTGGTTTGGATTCGGCTTTGATGGTTTTGTAGGCAAAATTTGGTTTGTTGCTAACTGTACTTTTTCTGATTGCTGAATAATTGGTTTTTCCTTTTGTATTTTGATTTGCGTTTCCGTTTCGGTTTCACTGTAAGATTCTATATTTCGGGTCCTGATGTTTTGTGTTGCAGGTGCACTGTGATTTTGTTTCTCAACAGTTTCTTCTTCTTCTTCCTCTGCTCTCATTATATCCGCTGTACAGGCAATCTCATCTACGAATAATTTGTTTCCTTTTATATAGCTTTTTGTATCAGTATTTGCCCTGGCGTTCTTCAAGTGATACCTCAGTAGCTTATTATCTTCCCTTTGTTCAGTTTCTTGCAGTTTTGAAAATCTCTTGCTTCTTCAGATTAGATATTAAGTCGAGTTTGATCGGGTTGTTTCGAGCATTCTTGATCCAAATAAAATTGTTGACATCAGATTCAGATATGGTAACATCCATTAATCTATGAATTTCCTCAAGGACAAATTCCAAGGATACCCCTTCTTCTTTCGGCTTCAATCCAAATATGACAATACCATTTTCTTTCTAACTTCTCAACCTTACATTTCAATTCTATATTTTCCTTTTCCAAATATCTAATTTTCTCTTTCAATGACTCAATTTTCAACACAACTCTTGCTTCACTGGCTTCTATTACATTTTTCGGTTCGGTTCTGCTTGCAACTATTTCGTTCAGAAGTTTGTTAAGTTGTTCCTTCTCATTCATTTTATCACGTGATGTTTAATGGAGGTGTATGGTCCCCTTTATTTTATTTGGAGAATTTCGCAAAAAATGGTCGGAATGCTTCTCAAGGACGAATGTGATAGGTGTTTCCCTGTGTTTTTCTTCCTTCTAACTTTCGTTTTGAGTATGAAATACTATCAATTTATTATTGAAATGTCCGCTTGTAGTGTTATTCCATAAATGTTGGACTTTCAGAATTTTTTGCGGACTGTTACATACCAAAATATAATGATCTTTGGCACAATGTTTCGCTGATGTTCACACAATTAGGCAGCACATACACACATGTGTAATGATTTGGAGTAATATGCTTTCCTTTATTCGTAAAACTAATACTTTTTTACAGATTCAGGAACCTATTTTCATAAAACTGAGGAAGAAACAGTCATTGGGAAGATAGAAGAGATTACTAACGAAGATATGTCATCAATGCCACATGAAAATCTATTTGCTATCAAAAATGAAATGCTCTGTATAACGGGGGAGATCAATGAATTTAGTTCTGGAAACTGTTCAGTTAGACAGAGTAAAGTTCATGAGGAAAACGAAAATTGCTCAAAAAATTTGAATGAAGGAATTGATGCGAAATTGGTTGAAAACAAGCATACTGACCAACTCCCAGTGTCATCTATTGGAAGTAATATTTCAACAAAACATATTGGCTCAAAGACATTTCAGTGTACAATTTGCTCTAAATCATTCTTTCGTATTGGTCATTTGAGAAGACATGAAAAAATTCATACTGGTGAAACACCATTTCAGTGTAAAATCTGTTCAAAATCATTTTCTAGAAGTGATTTATTCAAATATCATGAAAAAATTCATACTGGCAAAAGACCATATCAGTGTGAATGCTGCTTTAAATCGTTCTCTGCAAAAAGTAGTTTGAAACTGCACGAAAAAATTCATATCGGCGAAAAACCTTTCAAATGTGAAATCTGCTCTAAATCATTCATTCGTGGAGGCGACTTGAAAATACATGAGAAAATTCATACCGGTGATAAAGCATTTAGATGTAAAATCTGCTCTAAATCATTCATTCGTTGTAGTGATTTGAAAAGACATGAAAAAATTCATACTGGTGAAAAATTGTTTCGGTGTAAAGTCTGCTCTAAATCGTTCCTTCTACGTAGTCATTTGAAACTGCATGAAAAAATTCATACCGGTGATAAACCATTCAAGTGTAAATTCTGCTCTAAATCATTCCTTCGTGGAGGTGATTTGAAAATACATGAAAAAATTCATACTGGCGATAAACCATTCAAGTGTAAAATCTGCTTTAAATCATTCCATCAATGTGGTCATTTGATAACACATGAAAAAATTCATACTGGCGAAAGACCATTTCAGTGTAAAATCTGCTCTAAATCATTCATTCAAAATAGTCAATTGAAATCCCATGAAAAAAATCATACTGGTGAAAGATCATTTCAGTGTAAAATCTGCTCTAAATCATTCAATACAAAAAATATCTTGAAATTGCACGAAAAAATTCATACTGGCAAAAAATCATTCCAGTGTAAAATCTGCTCTAAATCATTTCGTCTTTGTGGTACTTTGAAAATACATGAAAAAATCCACACTGGCGATAAACCATTCAAGTGTGAAATCTGCTCTAAATCATTCATTCAAAGAAGTCATTTGAAAACACATGTAAACATTCATACTGACAAAAAACCATCTCAATGTAAAATCTGCTCTAAATCATTTGTTCATGGAGGTAATTTGAAAAGACATGAAAAAATTCATACTGGTGAAAGACAATTTCTGTGTTAAATTTGGTTTAAATCATTCCATCGGTGTGGTCATTTTGAAACACATAAACATTCACTCTTGTTGAAAACCGTTTCAATGTAAAATTTGTTCAGAGTCGTTCAGTTGAAATGAGTATCTGAAAATACACAAGAAAAATCATACTGACAATAAACCATTTTAGTGTAAATTAAAGTAAATTCAAATCCAAGATAGAGTGGATGTAAACATTGGCATGCCCTACGCACGTGATATTGAAAAGCCCAAGAATTGGCCAGGGTCGCATTCAGAACCAACATCTTGTTGATCGCAAATGCTATATCATACTTAGGAAAACTTTTTTATAATAACGAGTGAAATGCACAAGTTT
>WOGR01012825.1:0-10053 GCA_015342045.1 Leptinotarsa lineolata | reverse complement strand
ATTATTCAAAATTCAAATTTAATTTGTGTATATTGAGTCAAATATCTATTTGTTTTAAATCGGCTTTCATTTGTTGGTGTATTAACTGTGAATCTGTGAAAAACAAACTAGGTACTGGTCTGGACCACATACCGAGTTTTCTAGTAAAAGATTGTATCCACCCTTTATTTAAGCTCTTTGCTTCAGGCTATTTCATCAGCGAATCGAATGTTGGGCTTTATTATAAGGAGTACCAGACAGCTCAAGAATATTAATACGATTATAACACTGTTTAACGCTTATGTGAGGTATAAACTGGAAAACGGCGTGTTAATATGGTATCCATTTTACAATTGCCACATACATCATATTGATGCTGATATTTTTAAAATATCTGTCTTTCAAGGTCAGAAATATATCGACAGAAGGAAACCGACTATTCTATCCTTCTGAATCAATATAATATCTCTGAATACACGACGACTTTTTGTCACAATCTCCTTTCTTCACAAACTGCTAAACAATAAGATCTTCTGTAGCCCTTTTAAAAATGATCTACTTCCTAACCCCACGCCTGCATTCCAGATATCAAACGACATTTCACTGTGATATTGCCAGAACAAATAACAGTTTCAAACATCAGTGTCAATACTTTGTAACAACTATAATTCAATATGTGATATGTGCGATATTAATGATAGTTCTCACTAGAACCTGTCAACTGTGTTTACTTTTTCCCTTCTTGTAATATCTTCTATTTCTACTTATTGTGTTTTAGCTGTAGCAATTTTTTTTAACTAATTTTACTGTTTTGCATATATTTTCATCAACACCTTTGTACACTTCCTGTAATTGGTTGAATGCCTGTAGAAAATAAAGTGCTATCTATCTATCTTCATTGCAATAGATCAAATTTGTATCATCAGTAAATAGTACAGTCAAATATTTGACATTGGTTGTTGTATCAATTATTCCGAAACTATTCTTAAAACTACCCCTTATAATACTAATCCTAAGCCTCATTACCACTCGTTACAAGTACCTATTACCGTAACAAAGCTTTCGACTTTCACTGCTATAACCCATTGGTCGTTATCCACCCCACGCTAATTGTGAGGGGAACCTCACACTTGTTTGCGATTAGACGAAGGGATGAAGGGCTCCACCCACCTCTTCCATCTTCCTACTACCCTGATACCGAGCCCTTCCAAACCACGTGGCTTCGGCAAAAACAAGGTCACCGAAAGGACGACGACAAAGGCCGGGGCGGGGTGGCCTTAAAAACGACTAGGGGTGGGACGAACGAAAGCGAATATCCACCCTAATGGCCAGTGGATAGGGGTGACTTTTGAATGCTGAAATGGGTTGGCAGTGTGCTGTTCTGGTAGGGGATGGCGCCGAAAGGAAATGAGATGGGGGATGAAGATAATATAGACTGACGCACCCCAAATCAGCGAAGAGCTAATTTTAGGAAAGTTATAGGGTCGGAAATGAGGGGAATGGGTTTATACGTCCGGTGAAAAGATAGGTGTTATGGGTCGCATATTTGTTTTTAGTGTCGACATATCCGATGAGGTAAATATATGTGAGGGTTATGAACGCAGATTTCACTGTGCCGGGGACGATAGTTTTTTGAGATCAAAAAACTTTTGAACGGGATGATTATCCATTGGAAAAGGAAGAAAACATAACAAAAATAAGGGAAACAGTTATTCACGGGCGATTTGGGATCGGGAAGTGGAAGGGGGTGAGCTTTTAACGGTGGAAAACGGTTCATCATGATTTCTGGGAAAACTACAAGTCGTATCGAGAAAAGAAAAACGGCAAAGTTGTATAGGTAGGTGATAAAGAGATCTACAACTTGGTATGTACACTCTTTCAACACAACTTCAAATTATAGATATACGAAACACCTAAATAACCGACTTTTTGCTTTTTATTTTCATTTCCCACAAAAAAAAACACGAATTATGGTGAAAACGTACCTGCTTATGTCCCAAATACGTTGTATATGATTTCTTTCATTCAGAATATATACCTACATTTTTCTCTTATTTTGATTTCATATCGAAAAAGTACCCTAATTTTCAATCGAAAGTTCTTATGTCAAAAATTCTGCAAAATGTCAGCATCAGCATATTCTTTTGCTTGTTTACAGGAAACTTCTTGTGACTGTAATCTCTTTATTTTGTCCTTGTGGAACATTGTCATATATTGAAAATGTAATGAGAGAAGAGGACAATATGTGGAAATTGAACAATTTAGTTGAGAAAATCTAAGAACGTTCAACCATAACATTCGACGAAGATTTATAGGATTTATCTGATGATAACACACCAAATTTTTGCTTATACCTTATCATACTTATTTATTATAATACGAGTAGATATTATAATGATAATAATTGTGTATAAATAAATAAACATGGTTATTCGTTTCAACATTCTTTTGAATAGATACCTAAACGCACGCTACTGTAGGTAGAAAACGACCAAACGCTCACAGAATCTTTTGTTTGCAGCCCATTCGCCACACAAAAAAAGGATGGGGCCGGTGAAGAAATATAAACCCGCCTATACTTGCTGAGACAAATCGAAAAAAATTTATGGCACTCTGTTAGGGTTTTGCATTTACAATGAGCATTCATTACTATTTCGCTATTAGTAAACGAAGTATAGTGTAATCTGGTTCAATTGGGACTCGGAAGCCCCTCGTACATTCTAATGTTACAAACACAAACAAACGAGGGCGACTTCTACACGAATTCGGAGCATCACACGCCGTCCATACATTAAGCGAATAATTAACTCCTCTGAAGTTATTATTAGCACCAACAGCAATAAAGTTAATAGCAGAGAAGCAGAACATGCAACGACCGCTGCAGGGGTCAGTAGGAAGTGGGCGTCAAGTTGGGAGGGGCCGTTTTGTTCTCCGGACCTGTCCAAGCATCACAACGCCAACTACCGATTCAATTACTTATCGGCCACTAACACCTGCTCATAGAACTATTAAAGGGCATGTTAATATGCATGTTATTATCTATATGGAAATGATTAATTATTAATGAGCGCCGACAACAGCGTGTCAAAGGTGTTCCCCAGGGACCCATATTGTCTTTAACCCACTTTATATTGTATATCAACGACTTATTGGAAAAAACAAGAATCCAATGTATTGCTTTGCTGACGATATCACACCATCGTCATTCCATTTGGATTCCAGAACATCGGCTGCGGATGCACATCTTCACCGGCAGCAGGAGGTTGCATGTCTTAATGAGGATCTAGAGATGATTTCGAATTGGGGTAGAAGTAACCAGGTTCAATTCAGTGCTAAGACAACCCAGGCATCGGTTTTCTTCAGAAAGATGAATTCTCTGAACCGGATATAATGTCAGGACAGACAATTCCGCTTTCTGCTTCGATAAGTTTCTTGGGGGTTAAAATGGACACCAATATGTCTTAGCACAATCATGTCGCTGGAATTACAAACGCTGCTTCTCGAAACTTGTAACACTGTTCCGAACCAGTAAACTGTACACACACCTTAGCAACTCCCCAATCTGGCGTTCCACAAGGCACCGTCCTGGGGCCGCTCATCTTCACCATTTATATGAATTGGCTTTTGAAACTAGGAACTTCTGGATGTATATCCTCATCTGTTGATGATACGGTCATTGAATATATGATGCTGAAAACTGGATGGAAGTTGAAGTTGAAGCGGAAAACGATTTTAAAAATTTGAACGTGGTTTGATGGAGTGTCTTTGATAACAATTTTGACAAAACACTACGTATCGTTTAGCTGCAATTCAACGAAAGTACCGAAATTATTCAGGAGCTGAACATGATAAATATTCGGGAGTTGAAATTGACCACAACCTGAAATTGGGTATTCATATGAAGGCATTAGTAAAAGATTTACTATTATTACTGTTCAGAATCATACAGGTGTTCACAATGATTACTTAAAGAAATGGAAGTCATTCAAAAACGAAAGATAAAAATAATATATCGAGAAAAACAAACCTATGCGAGTGATCTATTGGATATTAGACAATTATATCTCCAAAAAAAGCTATATTGACTCAACATAAATATAAAAAGATGTCCAGTAGGTATTCTAGACACTAGACCAAAACCAAAGAAAACACAGTGAGAACAAGAAAGATACGTTTTTCTGGTACCACATTTTTATCGTAAGTTACCGATAGTAATTCGTGAATTTGAATTTGAAAAATATTTCAAAAGGAAACTGAAGATTTGGTTAAAGAATCAGAAAAGGTATATTTTGCTGTCATCCGTCATCTGAATATTACATCAAATGAAGCACTTGAAATATAAAGAAATAACAAATATATGTGTTTATACATGTGTATATATAAAATTGAAAATAAAAACTGTTCCGAATGTATATTCTTTTTTCATATCAGCCAACATTACCTTCATTCACATTCTCCAGTGGGTTTTTTAGTCTTTTATCAGTTAAAATTTTTATAAAAGACAAAGGAATCATTGAATCAATTATATGAATGACACATAGATGTTAATATCCTTGACGTCACTTTCATCGCTGTCAATTTTATCCCTGTTCGCAAAAACCGTTTTGGCTCGAATACAATCTTCATCACCATTTATTCCTTCTGTTATCCTGATTCCTAGATTATTTTTTTAGTGAAAAAAAATCCCGAAAGATGCTCCTCAAAAATTCGACAAAGAAAAAACAATTGCAGTCACAAAATTTAACATCTGGTTTTTGTTTTCAGTGGTTTCTGGGTTGCGTTAATAGACTCAAATGATGGATGTGACAGGACGAAACAAAATTCTCGTCAAGGACTTGAACAGTGTTATCACTTGCAGATTGTGTGAAGGATATTTAATCGATGCTACCGCCCTCACAGAATGCGTTCATGTTTGTAAGTATACATTCGTTTCATATTCAAACTAGTGACTCTAAAAGATTCAGGTCTTCAGAGTTTTATTTTTATATAACCCCCAATAATGCTCCCACACACTAGAACTGCAAAACTCTTCTTCGACGCGTAAATCAAGTTGGCCCCATTAGGCAATGAACCATACTAATTACAGTCACTCTAACCCCCTGTTTGTATATTCAGAAAATAAATAGATGAAAATAGATTAATTAATATGTAGATATAAATAAAACAGAAGGGTGTTGGTAGTTGTGCTGTTTGGGAACAGGGATTATGTTGGATTTTACTTTTCATTTTCATATACTTATCTGTGGGGAAATTAGACCCTAATATTATTTCAAATTGAAAATAATATTTTTTAGAAGAGATTAGGTTTTGGGAGGTAAACATTTTGGCTTTCACAAAGCCATTTCAATGCAAAAAATTGCTTCCTCTAAAAGTTTCCGACAATTTTATTTTATAAAGATAGAGGAGTGAAAGCCAAAACGCTTTATCCCAATATTTATTTTCTTATAACATGTAGGTACATTTTTTTAAAACTATTCATAAATCATTGAAATTTTGAATCATTGTTAACACGACAATTCACTTTTGTCTAGGATAAAACTATTCGTCAGTTTTCAGTCTATATACTATTATTTCAAAAAATATGAAAAAGTTGTGAGAGTTTCAATTGATCAGTAACTTATATTTTGAATAATTGGTCCGAAAAACGCAATTTAATTCAAAAATAAATACTTAAACATAAATGAAAATGTCAGTTTATCCTCGATTTTGGTGGAAAAGTAAAATTAAATCGAAACTGCAATAGTGCTGGTAAGGAAAACAGAAATTTTCGTTTCTCATTCTTCATAATGATCTCCTACATCCATCAATTTATTAAAATAAATTATCATTATTTTACCCTCAATAAAGAATTTTTCTGTTTAAAACTCGCAGAGTTACAACAAATTGTTTTTCTGAATTGTGAGAACTGATACATAAATTCATGTTATAGATCGTCAAAAATTAAATCTTAATTCTTACAATACTTATTTTCATCTCATCTGAGAAAGACCTTTATTAGATCCAAGAAAATAGGCTAGAAAATTTTCAAAGATTAGATGGTCAATCTATTCTGCATTTGTCTGTCAACACAAAAAAAAACTTATTTAACATCAGTATAAAGTTTTATTCACTATAAACTTCTTTGTAAGCTTTCGATTCCAAAGACAAAGAATCACACAAAAATAGGAAGGGTAAAATAATATGGAATCAAAAGATATTTGACAAATAGCAAGCTTATATTGATTAACAAAAAGATTTAGTACGAAGAAAAAAAATTAAAATATAAATCTGTTGACACCTGTTTTTCCAACTGTTGCCTTTCTACGAGCAACAGCCCGCAAATGCCGATTAACGAGGTCTTGCCTTTCAACGTGCGATTCTCAGCACTCCTAATTGAAATAACTGAGTTTTTGTCAAAGGAGGAGATAGTGTTTCCCTCTAGTTAAACAGATAGTTGATAACTTTGTAGTTTCAATGGAAAATGAATATTATCATTATTATAATTGAATAAGATACTCGAACACATTATTAACATTTTCAGTTTGCCGAGCTTGCATCCTGAGATACTTCGAAAATAACAAGACTGGCTGCCCCACCTGCAATACAATCTACAAGAAAAAATCACAAGCATGTTTCAGGTGAGTACAAAATTTTATCAAGCGATATAAATCAAACTCTCGATATGTGTAAAACCGTTTCACTTGTCACAATGGTATGACTGTTACGAAATATTAGCAAATACTCGTATGTCTTTATGCATCGATAGAGATTCTCGTCAACTTCGTTCACGGGGATTTGCCTCAGCTGTTTGCGAAATGTGTATAGTGTTTGTTTCATCTCAGTCACGTGGTATTGAGTTTCATAAACATATACAGAAGGTTCGTTGAAAGTGAAGGAGTTATGGCCGAATAGCAAAGTTTTTAGAAAATAATTAACTTCAGACTTATTTGACACCACTTAGTCTTGACATTTTTGTCGATTTTTGTGAATGAATATTGGGGTAATATCGCTAATTGCTCTGGCTAATCATGGACAAGAATTCAAAGTGACTAGGGTTTTTAATAGTTCATATCTGCAAGAAATTGAATAAAGGGTGTCTTAACGCAAGATTTTATCTGAATAGAATTCACAGTTTTTAGGGCTAGGGTTATTGATGCAATGACACGTCGGACAAATGGCCTCCACGACTTTGCTAGCACATACGCATTCTTTTGTCGAAATTTTCCACTACCATTTTGCATAAATGTTGTTGAATTTCGTTAATGCAATGTTGAGTTTCCTCTTTTAATGCGTGGATGTATGTGGACTTGTTGACGTACACGATTGACTTCAAAATAACCCCATAAAAAGAAATCTAAAGGTGTAAAATCACACGATGTAGGTGGCCAATTTTGGTCACAGAAACGAAAAAATACACGACCTGGAAATATCTCCTACAGTATTTTAATTATCCATGATAATAATCAAGCAATTTTCACAAATAAAATTTTTATTGTACACGCTTGCTGCCCGTGAATCTGGGCGCGTTTCGCTAACACCATAGCTTCATCGGTAGTGTTAGGTTGTGCTTCCGGTGAAGCAAGGCACGTTTCGTTAACACCTTAGCTTAATCGGTACTGCTAAGGTTGTGCTTCCGATGAAGCTAGGCGCGTTTCGCTAACACCTCAGCTTCATAAGTAGACCTAAGGTAGTTTTACCATTTAAGCTAGACGCGTCTCGCTAACACTTTAGCTTCATCGGCAGTGCTAAGATTGTGCCTCGGGTGAAGCTAGACGCGTTTCGCCAACACCGTAGCTTCATCGGTATTGCTAAAGTTGTGCTTCCTATGAAGCTATGTGCGTTTCGCTTATACCGTAGCTTCATCGGCAGCGCTGAAGTTGTGCTTCCAATGAAGCTAGACGCGTTTTGCTAACACCTTAGCTTCATCGGTATTGTTAAGGTTGTGCTTCCTTCCGATTAAGCTAGGCGCGTTTTGCTAACAGCTTAGCTTCATCGGTGTTGCTAAGGTTGTGCTTCCTATGAAGCTAGACGCGTTTCAGTGACACTCATTTCATTGGTTGTGCGTTCGATGAAGCTAGGCGCATTTTGCTAACACCTCAGCTTCATCGGTATTGTTGAGGTTGTGCTTCCGATTAAGCTAGGCGCGTTTTGCTAGCAGCTTAGCTTCATCGGTATTGTTAAGGTTGTGCTTCCTATGAAGCTAGACGCGTTTCGTTAACACTCTAGCTTCATTGGTTGTGCTTCCGATGAAGCTAAACGCGTTTCGCTAACACTCTAGCTTCGTTAGCAGTGCTAAGGTTATGCTTCCGATGAAGCTATACGCGTTTCGCTAACACTGTAGCTTTATCGGTAGTGTTAAGGTTATGCTTCCGATAAAGCTATATGCGTTTCGCTAATACCGTAGCTTGATCTGCAGTGCTGAGGTATTGCTACCGATGAAGCTACGGTAATACCTGAAATTGTCTTCTATTTTCCATGTTAAGTCACTTACATTCAATGAGTTTATGAGAGATGGGGTTATATTTCCTTATCCTGAAAATGAGTCTGCAACAACTATTTTGTACCATTTGAACTCTCACTTTATCAACGATCGTTGAGCATGAACCGTAAATGAAGTCACAGTAATTGAAGTGACTCGAAACAAGGGACTCACCTAGTGTATGTTTCAATTTGAGTTTGAGAAAATGCCGATTACTCCAAATGGGCTTACGTGATCCAAAAGCTATGCCTATCAAACTGTGGTAAGTCCCCATGTTCTAGGTGAATAACCACGTTATTTTTCAGAATATTCCTATTATTTTTATTACCGAAGAAAACTATTTTAAATTTATTTGAATTCAGCTTCAGACAGTGTTCTTCAGTATATTTGGAATTTGATATACTTAGATAATGTAAAACAGCTGTGTGTACTTAGATTCTTGTTTACATATATGATATACATAATTAGTGTTGTATTATTCCGATATACAAATTTGCACAATGTTGTTGCCGGCGATAGAGCCTGTGTAGTGGTATTTCTTCTTCTTATTTTTCAATTTTTATATCCACTGAATTCATGGTATATTTTGTCACGAACAAGCTAAAGATTCGTATGGATTCTGTGATTATCTTATTTATTTTTCATCACATTCTTTAGTTTTCATCAATAAAAATTATTGTCATTAATCCATTCAACGAACTCCATCCAAAGCGTATAGTCATTAGGCTTTAATTTTTAAAATTATTCTAAAAAATTTGCAACGAAAGCAACCCTTTATTTCCGAATGCAATTTTGAAAAATACACTGCACCTATTTTCCAAAATTATGTGTTTATTTTTTGCTCAACCCTCGTATCTTCAAAAGCCTTCTCGAACAAAAACTTTTGTGCATTTCCATATTTTCCAATTACTTCACCGCCACTCGTCTGCTTTCAGATCGGACCCTCAGACACAATCTCTGGTATACAAGCTGGTGCCTGCTCTCTACTCGAAAGAAATACAAAGGAGGGAAGATTTCTACAGGAGTACAGGCGTCCGGGCGTCGAGCTCGTGCAGTGATGACAGCGTTATTGATAGGGAAAGGGATATGATGAATGACCAGGAGGAAATGGTAAGCATGTCATGTAATGCGTGGTGGAGGGTTATAGCTTTTGTGTTCGAATCCGGGCTCAAGTTTGAATTTATATCGTTGAAAAACAGGCTTCTAGTAAGACTTTTTATTAAACTTTTGAACGCCCAAATTGAGTGCTTCCTATCACCTATTGTCTGTATATTGTATATTCTGTTCTGAGTAATTTGAATAAATAAATAAATAAACTTTATCCTCCTTTCTGACGTATATATTTTGTATAGGAATCGTTAGCTACAAAAATTCTATGAACTAAGGAATATCCTGAAGTACAGAAAGTTGATCACCATATACGATAGGTTGCCTTTTATGTTTCGGGATTTGGCAACCCTAGTGTTGCAATCTGGCAACTGACAGCTCTACCGGTAAAGTTGGACATTTTTGAGGTTATACGTACTCAGAACGTTTTGACATACCAGCGCTATTTGTGTTTCTTACAGTAACTTTAAAGAATCATCTCGGCCCAAAAATGGAATTAAATCGTGAAC
>WOGR01012824.1:0-10054 GCA_015342045.1 Leptinotarsa lineolata | reverse complement strand
TGAAGAACTTGATTGCTCTAAGTCAACAGGAAATACCTCATGCAATAGTGAAGCTTTAAATTAAATGATGACATTGCGGAATGATTCGTAAGAAATACCACATTTCCACAAGAAACTAATTGATACATCGGACTAAAAAATGAAAAATAAATAATAGTTCAAAAAACTGAAAAAACACGCTTTTATAGCTAACCAAACTAAAAAATAGAAAATAATTTTGAATTACAGAGTTTATATTATGAGAGTAGAAGGCAAAACAATCATTCATAGTCAATCACCTCAAAATAAAATTATAATAAAATTTAAGTTATTAACAGAACAGGGCGATAGCTGATTAACGGAAAAACAGATAACAGATAACTTTCTTGTTTTGTAAGTATATTTTACATTTTCCGTTACCTGAAATATAGCCGTTTCTGTTGACATACCTGACCTGTATGCATATTGGTCTCGATGTAATGGTCTGATAGCCAGTGATACGTCCCTGATATGTCTGTCAAGTAATTTTTCTAACGTTTTCAACGCAAATGACATAAGACTGATTGGTCTCAAGGCCTTCGCCGGATCCTGTACGATTTTTCTTGGTTTCGGAATGAAGATGGCTCTGATCAGTCTCCAAGTTTTTGGTATGTACCCCAGTGCCAAACTTGCCCTTAGAATTACACACAGCTTTTTGAAAACGGAGATTCGTTCTCTTTTGAAGCATTATTGGGTATGTGTCATCAGGTCCCGGCGACTTATATGGTTGAAATGAGTTTACGGCCCATTTAATTTTCTCCAAATCTAGTCGATGAATATTGCACCATGCGCATCCCAAAATACTGATATCATATCCTTGCCAAACGTCTGTTGCGTCTTTGCACGCTGTAAAGTCGGCTCACCACTTGCAGTCCACTCAGATGACGGAGACACGATAGAACCACAAGCCTGTTTTGTGCAGTTGCCAATTTAGGTACACAATTCTGTATGTTGTCCAACTAGCCTCTCTCTTCATAAAGACATAGTAAGGAAGTAGGTCTAAAAAGATTTCCATGGCCGCTGACGATTTGTGATGGCACCAGAAATAGCCCACTAAGCCTGTCTTTGTACGCCGTCCACTGTAAAGCTTTCAGCCACCAGATCATTGGTCTGACAATGATTAGTATTAAATCTATATAATTTTTAGTTGACCCTAACCTTCAAAAGACACTTGTATGAATTTCACAGCTGTGGGACAGTTTGTGGGACAGAACAGTTTGAGTGAAGCAACTTTTATTAGTTTGAAGAAAATGCAACACTTTTCAGAGAAGAAAAAGACTGTTGAAGTCAAGGCTTGGCTCGATGAACATTATTCGGACTTTGCACTAGAAAATTCAACTGTTGAGAAGTGGTTTGCTATGTTTGAACGGATTAAAATGAGCACCGAGGACGATGCACGCAGTGAATGCCCCAAAGAAGCTGTTGTCGACGAAAAAAACGAAAAAGTCCACCGTGTCACAAATCAAAGAAAACAATGGCAAAATTGCATGAATTAGACTTAGAATTACATCCGCATCCACCATATTCTTGAGATCTGGCCCCCAGCGACTCTTTCATGTTCTCAGGTCCCAAGAGAATGCTCGCTGGGAAGAAATTTAGCACCGATGAAGAGGTAATCTTCGAAATTGAGGCCTATTTTGAGGCTTAAGACAAATCGTACCACAAAAATGGTATCAAAAATCATATGAGTGCTATAATCGTTGTATTGTTCTTGAAGGCAACTATATTGGATAATAAAATTCTATTAAAAATTTTGTTTTCCAATGTTAGCCTACGAACTTTTCAGCCCAACTGTTAATGTTCCTTATTGTAGTGGGCATCTTTGTGAGATTCTATTTTCGTGTCTGAGGCAGGCAGTCTCGAATATAAGAAGAGATGTGACTGTTGAGATTTTATGTCGTTTGGACAGTTCTCTGCATGATCACCTTCGTTCAACTTAACAGATACTTTTACCATCAACGTTGGTGTTCCCCAGGGATCCATATTGTCTACAATTCTCTCTTTATTCCAGAACATCGGCTGCGGATGCACATCTTCACCAGCAGCAAGAGGTTGCATATCTCAATGAGGCTATAGTAATTAATTTCAAATTGGGGTAAAAGTAACCAGGTTCAATTCAATGTCACGATAACCCATGCAACTGTTTTCTCCAAAAACATAAAAGTATCCGGACCAGATATAATAATGTTAGGACAGACAATTCAGATTTCTATTTCTTGGGGTTAATATGTCTTGGCACAATCATGTCGCTGAAATTGCGAAGGCTGCTTCTCAAAAGCTTGGAACACTGTTCCGAACCAGAAAACTGTACACACCTCATCTTCTTTTGATGCTTCCTAAAGCTCATACCAAACCTTCTTTGGAGTATTGTTCTCATGTATGGAGCTCCGCCCCTAAGCATACCCTGAAGCTGATGGATTCCATCCAGAAAAGATCCATCCGCCTGATTGGAAACGCAAACATCACTTGCAATCTTGATAGTCTGTAACATCGAATAAAGGTTAGAGATTTGTCTCTTTTCTATAGATACTTTCACGGGAAGTGACTTGGTACATTTGATTCCATCAAGAGCGGTACATATTAAAAATACACGATGGACTGTGGGTGCTCATCGTTTTGAGGTTCAACTCAGTACACCTTGAACTCCACTGTTCAGGAACTCTTTCATTTGGAGAACTGCGTTTGTGTGGAATAAACTTCTGGAGAACGTTTTTCCAAATGGATTTAATCTCCAGCGATTCGAATCCAATGTGAATCGCTACTTTCGCACAGGCATCGCTCTAAGAGCGCCTTGAGGATTTTTCTGTAGTGTTTGTGTTTTGTTCTCAAAAACATAACAACCAGATGCTGATTCCTCACACGTGGATTGAATATGATAGTCGAATTTCATTTTATTATCCATTTCATAATATAAAACGATCATCATCAGAAATAAACAGCGCTTTATGGTTTCATGTAGGAGATACAGAATATAGTTTCAAATTCCGACCTTCAAGTTGAGCTTGTTGATCAAAATACCCCGTACATATGTATATAACAGTTATTGTGAGAGTGTGCCACTCGCCTAACATGAAATGCTTCCAAGCATTCGTGATAAAAAATACCCGTGTAGAAGTGTCTAACCTAATATCTGCCCCAGGCTTCCCCACAACTATTTAATGAGTCCTTGTTAACCACCGCGTATTTTCATTCGACCATAAAATATGCAGTGCTCATTTGCATCCTCCTATGTATTGGACGTTTCTTGGGGCTATCAACTAGTTATTATCCTTCTGAAATTATTTGAAAAATATAACTTAATCTCATTGGAACTGGAATATTTCAGAGTTAGTTGCGGAGAGATAGTACACAAGAGTAAATATCGTTATGGTAATAATAATAATAATGATCTTGCATTTGCTCAGATGTCTTGCTGTACCCGACAAAATAGTGAGATGCCTACTACAACTAAACAACTCTGGCGAGCTCGCTTCACCATAACCTCTAGTCAGGCTAGTTTCCAGAGAGAGTGGGTCACTTTCAGAAGGGGTGTATTTCAGGGCGATTCCCTCAGTCACCTTCTCTTCTACATCTCACTATTGCCATTATCCATTGCGCTCATAAATACACGAGAGTATAACTGTGGAACCCCCGGAAACCGAAGGCACAAGGTCACCCATTTGTTTTATATGGCTGATCTTTAACTTTATGCCTCTGCAGAAGAGGACCTCCATCAGTCCTTGAGGGTGGTGGAAGAATACACGCATGCTATCGGTATAAAATTCGTGGTAGACAAATGAGTAACGGTCAATGTCAAAAGAGGGGATTACGGAGAGGATGTGCAGCTCGTAGAAGGAAGTATCCTGCACCATCTGGATGCCGGAGAGACGTACATTTACCTCGGGGTGGAACATGGCAACTCACAAGAGGTAATAGTAGGAAAGAATGCTCTCCTCAGCAAGTATCAGCACAAACTCCAACAGACCTCGTCATCGGACCAGTCGAATAAGAACAAAGTCGTTGCCACAAATACTTATGCTTGCCGTTCCAATCTTACTCTACTCGTTTGGAGTAGTGAAGTGGACTCGGGAGGAGCTGTATCAACTCGACGTAGAGACCCGAAAAATGACGAATCTCTTTAGGCGTTTGCATCCCAAATCATCCGTTCTACGGTTGTACTCCCCCCTACAACAAGAATGCCGTGGATTGTTGAGTTTGGAGTGTCTATATGACAGAATGGTACTGGATGGAGCATGTGAAGTCATCAGGAGGTTGGATCCCCTTCTATGCAGGGTCTGCGACCATGAGCGAGTAGCAATTGGAGCATTTCTTTCGAATGACCACAACTATGACAGTGCATAGGGTCTTCTTTAACAACATCGTAAACGTCGGCTTATCAATGAACCTGACTTTCGCTTTCCTCAGGTTGAGTGGGCTGAAGTTGGAAACTAAGGGATTCATCATGACATGCCAGGATGGTGTCTTCAACACCTTGGTCTACCGCAGTCGCGTGATGGGTGTGGACGTTCCTGACACAAGGTGCAGGGTCTGCCGCAAGGCGCTTGAGACCCTAATGCACTTGCTATCAGCATGTTCAGCATATGCGGTCTCATCCTATATCCATCGACATGACGCGGCTCTAAAAGTGCTTTAGTGCCATCTACGGCACTTTAACGGTATTGACGAGACAATGGTGTTGTCCTACGCTCCGGGGGACATTGAATTCGTTCTGGGGAATGAAAAGAAACTAATATGCTAGATTTAGTTCTGATTATTGGGTAGTTGGTAGAATGATGCCTTTTTTATCTGTCGAATCTCAAGATCATGGCGGGTTGCTTCATGAAGGCAGAAATCTTGGCCAGAAAAATGCAAAAAGCTGTCATTTATAGCTCATTAAGTCTGCTCAGGGCAAATGATTCTCGGACCCAATGATCTCGCACTTCATGGCATGGGGAGTGCAAAAAGTTCGAAATTTTTAGACCCACATGAGCCAATATATTTTTGGCGGTTATTTACTGTATGCAGGTTTCTATTTGTAATGAATGTGTCTTTCATTTTCACTGATATACAGTGTGTTTCAGGATTGATGTTACAATATTGAATTTCATTTTAAGATGGTGGAAGTGAACCAATTTCAACCATTTTCTTTTCAGGCAATGTATTCATGATATGTCAAAATGTTATAAAGAAAAGTTGTTCAGGATTTAGCTACTTTGAATAAACGGTGATGTTTTCAGGTTAAACATAACAAATTCATCGCAAACAACGCTGGAAGGAACTTTAAATAAATATATTGTATGCGGAGCAATGATATTATGATATTTGTGAATTTTGTGTGAGTAACTATGAATTATTTTGTTTAATCTAAAAAACCCAATGTAGAGGAATATATCTGAAATTTTGTACACGGCCATAACTTCCTCAATAACATTTCGACGTATCATGAATGAAAAGTGTACATTGACTAAAAAGAAAATTGTTTTCGCTTCATCGTCAAAGCCAACACAAGGTGATTGGCCAAAAACAAAAATGTTATTTTTCAGTTATTTCATTAGATTCACACCAATTCAATGTCATTTCGGATAATAATGTTGCCTGACGATGCAATTCAATTTGTCAATTGTGATATCAAAATTTCAACACCAATATAACAGTAGAGATGAATTTGTGGCTTCATACTATTAACCAGCTGAATTAGTTCTTATGTAAATAAAATTTCATATAATTTTGTTTACATTACAGTACTGTTATACAGTAAAGGATGCATTCAACCAACAAATGAAGACCGTTTTCCACAAAATGAAATAAACTGCTCAACCGATAAATTATTTCATACTATTTCTGCATTTGATGAATCAGAGAAGTTAATCTTGATATTAACATTCCCCTGAAATGAAAATTGGTGAATTACCGAATTCCACAGAAATATTGGGATTTTTGGGATAAAAACATTGCTATTCTGGCGAATCAACGTACAAAGAAGTCTTGTCACAGTCTTGACATGGTATTTCGTGCAGTCCTTGGAACTCCAGTGGTACCTGATCCTTTGGATTGAGAAGCATGATTCTGCTGATTTTCTCTATGGTTCCTTTGATGTATGGTATTATAGTCGTTATGACCGGTGTTTCTTGGGTTTACTGCTGTTTTTGTGTGATCTTGGAAGTCGTTTTTATAGTTTTCTCTGGGTACTCATTTACACTAATTACACGTTCTAGGAGGCTGGCAACATGATGAATTGATGGCTTGAATATTTGGTAATAATAATCTATTGAAATATTATTCTGATGTTACCCTCAAACTTGGAAATTGAAAAATTCATATCAAAGCTTCTCATAAAAATTTTGAACTCACTGTTGACACTTCACTTCGCATATACTTTTATCAAACTCATTTAACCTCGAATACAGTTTTTATTGAAAGAACTCAACATTCATCTTAATTTTTGAACAGATCTCGTATGTTTAGTAACTTATTCATCAGAATTATGTTAATTTACAATGTCACGTCTATAGTATATTTTTGATTAATAAAATTATCAATACTTTATCATATATAGAATTTCCGTATTACTCAATCAACTCATTGTATTCCTACTTTTAGGCAGTTGAGTTCTCAGTTATATATTCAATAGACAGTGAAGAAATAACAATTTCAAAATGTGAATCTGATCAAGAAGAACCATTTCAACACACCTAGCATATTAGAAAGTATAGCACCTTCAGCACCTGTGAACCTTATCTTAAAATAACGGACAGAACCGCCACTGCAATTTGTAGTTACTGATTTTTTGTACTGGATCACGACCCGCAACACTCGTTAGTTTGTCGATTCCGATTAAAAAGTCAATTAGACGGTTCCCTATAACACATAATTTACGTAAGTCACCTTAGATATTATCAAGAAATTATTATTATTTTGAGCACGCTTCTCTGAGGGAGGATGAACAAACTTTTTCACGACTGAAAACTAGTTTCGCAGAGATATTTTCATTTCCAATTATCATAGTTGAAGAAAATACTCAAAAACAATGAACTTGAAATACTTCCACAGAGGTATAGTTTCTATACAATGCCCGCACATCAGAACAGTAAAACTTTTCTCGACGCACGTTTCGACCACTGCATCATCAGAAGGTGATCCAAACAAATCCCGAAACACTCCTTTTTTATCTAGAGGGCATTCCCTTTCAACGAAAAATTATAACTTAGAAACGGACGTATATTGAAAAGTTTCAAAAAACACACTTTTCTCACTGTTTGCCTGGGTTTCAACCATTGATAATCTTGAAAAATAAATGAAGTTAAATCTGTAGAGGACAATGAAGAGGAAACTGAAAGGTTCAACTCAAAGAGGTTGGAAGTTTAGTGCAGTGAAATTTTCATTACATTCGATTATTGAATTTCAAATAATTCAAATGCATCGTTGAAGTTATATTTGATTTTGTTAGTTTTGTTATTTAGTATTTCAATTTTTTAGCTTGTAAATATTAATAGTTTTGTTGATTTACTTAATTTTGTTAAAAGTAAGTCCAATCGAAAATAAATTGGTAGCGTAAAAATCACCAAACAATCTTTTTTTTGTGAAGTGCTCCTCAGAAAATGGTCGCAGCTTGAAAAATGCTAGATTTAAATTCAAATTTATTAACAAATGTACAATATCAAATAAGTATCAATAAATACTAAAAACTGTTAGTACATGCATAATATTTTAACGCAGTCACAGTGTAAACATTTGTCTTTGACTGGGTTAGTTGAAAAATAAAGATTATGTCAACTGTTAATAGATATTATTCATAAAAAATGAATTCAAATAAAGAAATGTTTTAACAAAAGTGTTTTCTTATGAAAAAGGGTGAAATAAATTATCTGTTGAACTGAATCATTTCAATATGAGCACAATTTTAACTTTATCAGTATTTTCTAATATCCAATTGTGTAATTTTTTTTTCAATGCTGTCGATCTCAACTTTTTGATTTCTCATGGAATTATATTAAATTTTACAGCCAATACATATGGAGTATTGTTGAATTGAATGTAGAGCACATTTAGTAATTTGAAAGCATTTATTGGTCTTCGATGTTGTGTTACACTGATGTTCTATTATGTCAGAACTTGTGAAATGTTTTTTTTTTGTCATATAAATAGTACTGATTTTGTTGAATGTTTATTCGAGAGTTGAAATGAAATATTTTCTGAATAAAACTTTCAACGGAAATCTGAAAGGTGTTTTCAAAATTTTTTTTATTGCTTACTTATGAATAGACTTGATATATTTTAATGAATTTCCATATGCCCCACCCCAAGCTATGATTCCATAGTTCATAATATTGGAAAATAATGCATGATAAAACAATATTTCTCAGAAGTCTGAACTTATAAAGACATTTTTTATTAATTCAAGTGAATGTTTTTTTCCACTTCCGGAAACAATCTATATAAATTCCTAAATATTTAATTTCTGGGGTTCGATTTGATTTAAGAGTGCAATTGCATTCTTGAAAATGTTGCTGTAAACATTTCGAACTAAGAATTTTTATTTCATCAAATTTTGGCTGATATTTTTCAAGACATGCAATATTACCGTCTTTTATTGTTTTATTTTTTGTATTTTGTATTTTTTTATATACTTATCAATTGTTTGTGGAACAGGTGCAGTGGCACCTTTTGCCTAGGCACTTTATTCAACTTGTTTCCTTAAAGAAATGTAGTATTGCTTTTGTGAATAATTATTATTATTATTATTATTATTATTATTACCTAGTATTCTAGAAGTTGTGACTTGTCTGAAAGATTTGTCTTGCTGACACCGGGTAATATTTGAAAACTAGTAATATCGAAAAATATGGCATTAACATTTGTAATATCTGTAAACGTTTCGAAATGAAGAAAGAGTTTCTATAAAGGTTTTCCATCTAGCTGAAAAGCAAAAGCAGCATTCAGAAAATGACTTTCTTCATTATAGCATTTTATCAAATTCAAAAAACAGTCTAAAGATTGAACCGGAAGGCTCTTATTGATATCGTAATCTTAATATTGGTGACACAACGTCTTTAGGGCCCTTTTTTACTGTATATTAATGGTAATTAGAACTTCTAACATGTTTCATGTATTTTACTAGCCTTCGTGGTTGAGATAAAAACAAAAGTTATGATCGGAATTTAAATCAAATCTCTCCATAAGCAAAAATTCAATATCGAAAATATCGTCAACATTTTGAACAGATTGGGTTTTGTGAAAAACAAAAAAATGACTTCCAAGGTAAAAATTACTATGCCAATGATTAGCTTAGTAGTAATGTTGACTCAGACTATTTACTCAAATTATTGTATACTTCAGAAGTCTCAGAATTGTTGTAAGAAAAATTCACTTGACTAAAATTTAAAAAATACACATTTTTTTGTTTCATTTCGCTCTCTGTGCATTTGCATTGTCGAGCAGTTTATAGTTGCGGTGAAGTAGGTAAGTAATTTAGTGAACAATACTTAAATTAGAGTACTCTCTGATAGGATAAATTCAAATATTATTCACGGTTATTTGTAGGCACGTCGTGGGAATATTACTAGTTTTGCACTGAAGAGATTGAAATTATTGCTGTAATACTCGTATATTGCAGCCCAAAGGCTTTTTTCTATAGAAGGAAGTATATTGAATATTGACATTAATAATCGCTTCGAACATGATTTAGATTGAAATCAAAGCTGTATTGTTAGTTAAAAAGGGAAGTACATCCCGGAAACGAATATTCTTAAAATGAAAAGTTGAAAATAAAAAATATAGAATAGAAATAGAAATGGGAATGGGGGAATGAGAATGAGAATGAGAATGAGAATGAGAATGAGAAGGAGAATGAGAATGAGAATGAGAATGAGAATGAGAATGAGAATGAGAATGAGAATGATAATGGCAATGAGGATGGTAATGGCAATGGAAATGGGAATCAGAATGAGAATGAGAATGAGAATGTGAATGAGGATGAGGATGAGGATGAGGATGAGGATGAGGATGAGGATGAGGATGAGGATGAGGATGAGGATGAGGATGAGGATGAGGATGAGGA